>JAXCGZ010007952.1:0-72808 GCA_037179515.1 Halocaridina rubra | reverse complement strand
TCAATTTTTTTTCCTTTAATTTTTTGGACAGTCTCGTCATACAACAAATATAAGTTTTGTACTCACAATACTCTGCAGGATTTCTTGGCTCAGCCACCTCCCTTACACGGGAGAATAAGGCCATGTATATGTACGTAGCAATAGTGCTCAAACACATTCGTGAAAACATATTTTGCCCGCAGCCGGGATTAAAACCTAAGAGAGACAGTTACTGTGCCGAGGCGTTACCAACTACAACATTGAAGGTCTAAAAGAAACTCGAACCTCTCAACTATATATTAAGCTAGGGAATAAACGCATTCTTCTGAATACTATGTTCATTTTACAGCTTCTTCCCAACCTCCTCATGGCTTCATTTACACATTTAATTCTAATCTTTGCTATATAGGCATCAACAATGCTCAAATAAACACATTAACATATGTGAAAACATGAAACATTTTGCACCTTGCCAGGATTCGAACCTGAGACACATTTACTGTGCCAAGGCACTACCAAATACACTACAAAGAACTTGAGAAGCAAGTATTACAGTGGTATATAACATTTCATATGAGTACTTACCAGCACCTACCAGTTAAACAAAATCATCTGACAAGGTACCACAACCCACCAGTAAACAAATAGAAAATTTGTTCCTTCTATAACCCACCAACGAAACTAATTATGCTTCTTTCAGAGGATAGCATTCACTTTCCAAAATTGTATTTGCAAGTTTTTTAAAAGTGAGTTGAAAAGAGCATACAGTCTGTAAAAGTCTACCCCCAAAAATTTATATATATATATATATATATATATATATATATATATATATATATATATATATATATATATATATATATATATATATATATATATATATATATATATATATATATATATATATATATATATATATATATATATATATATATATATATATATATATATATATATATATACAGTGATCCCCCGCTGTATCGCGTTTCTTGGTTCGCGTTTTCACTGTATCGCCCCCTTTTTTTTTTTTTTTTTCAAATTATTGTAAAATACCTATGTACATGAGTATGTCATGTAATTACCACTTCATTCACTGTAATTTTATCTATCACTTTCATATAAATTTACGTTGCATGCTGTTATTTATGAAGTAAAGGGTGGTTTGTTAACAGTACAGAGGGTTTATACAGTGTAAACGTAAAAATAACTTAAAATATCTATGTACATATAGGCTGATCCTACTTCGCGGTTTTCCTGTCTCGCGCCGGGTCCCGGAACCGAACTACCGCGATAATGGGGGGATTACTGTATATATATATATACCCACTAAACATTTGTCTCACCTATACCAGCTTCACGTTTGTAAATTGCAGCCTAACACTACCCATCACCATGGGAGACTTTAATTACGGGGTACAAAGTATTGGTCTAATTCTTAAAAAAAATAGGTGGATTATGCCTGCCAAAGGCATTACTTGCAGAATCAAGAAGATAATAAACACAACACAGTTCTATAAGTTTCCCATCAGTCCATTGTTAGTTGGTCAGAAACTGCTTTCGAACTAAGAGACTATCTCGTGACTCCTCAGAGAGTAAGCCTCCTAAAGTAGGCAGCCCTTGACCCCTACCTGCGGGATGACCTACACAGGTTACTTCTCCTCAGGAGTGTTCCATGATAAGTGGCCCCTCAGTTTTTAAATAATTGGAAAATAATTTTTACTTTTACGCACTTGTATGCCCTCTTAATTTTTACAACTTTTCGTATTTCCCAATGAATTTGGCCCTTTGCACCTGAGACACTGCAGCACACATCTGGTGCTTTTCAGCATCACATCTGCACAAGTCCATCTTCCAGAGAATTACTACTGGTGATACATCTGCATTACACATTCCAAACTGACACATCTGGTATTATATACATCACAAACACTTTAATGAATTTGAACAATAGGCTTAATGTATCATTAATGCGGAGTTTAATCATGATATACAATAAGTCCCAGAGGGTGGAGAAAACACTAATAAGGACATACCATACTCACATACGGCACAAGTTCCCTTAGATACAAAAGTAAATAAGGATAAAGAACATGAAAAAGAGAAAATTCTATTTTTCATTATTGTATATACAACTTGTATAAATCTGTTCCTTAATTTGGAAAACATGTCACAATGGCCATACATCTAGTGAAATCATAAATTTAAAAAAATTTTCATTACTTCATTTTTTAGTAAACAGAGTGCACGTGCTGAAAAAATACATAACTATATATGTATACAATTCTAAAACATTTCATCTAATAAATGGTATCTACACACATACACAAAATGCGGACCATACAGCAGGCAGATATCTTAATATTCAGGGAAATTAATCTTAACAATAGCATTACCAGATTGTTATATACCACTGCCTAAAAGTAAGGCTCTCACTAACAAAACAAAATATACTCTTGCGTAATCTAGATTCTATCAAAATTTTCTGAATATTTTTTTCTAAACCACAAGCACCCGCCTTATTTGTGGGCATATGGCTCATGGCAAAGTAGTAATGCATGGAAAAAAATTTCCACAAATATCAATGACTCTGACACAAAACAACACTCCCATATCAAAAATTGCTAACTTAATCGTTTTCAGTATCTTATTATACCCTATGAATTAACTTGAGCACAAAATGCAATAGTTTTTCATCACTGCCTTCTTAATCACATCCAAGAAGCACAATGTCGTGCATTTTCAATATTCCATTTAATATACTAAATATGTACAATTTCATTACTGTCAGTGTACTCTCTATATATTCACAGTAACGTTCGTGTCTGTATAGTACTGTAATTGGCAATATCAATACTACCATAAAGTATCCATTGCAGTCAATTGGTGGATGCTAGTTTTACAGTCATCTGTGCTAGAATACAGATGCTTATTACTGCTTGTTCACCTACATCTGTTCCTGCTTCAGAAGCACTACATCTATGCAATGCATGAGCAATATATAGTCTTCCTGATGGAAATCAATAAATAAGCATGGTGTTAATGGAAATTATCTGTACAAATGCAGCCTTTGGGCAAGAGTAATTACACAAACATGGAACTGAGCAAATATGAATTCTAAAACGTAAAACAACGTACTGTACTGTAAATTATGAGTAAATATTAAAATATGAAATCTGAAGCAAAAGGCGAATTTATTTTCAGTGTACTTCACATATATTATATTCAAGTGAAAAAATATTTAGCCAAGTATAATCTAAATTGTAGTATAATTTTATTTCAGGACTTCCTTATCGGTAATTTATACTTATAAGCATAAAATTTTCAGCTCATCTACTGCATTAGGGAAAGATAAATGTGTAGTCTTTGGTGTTTTCCATGTTGTTTATAAAGACGATATTTATCTAACAATGCACTACTCTATTACGAATTGTCTCAGTATTATAAAAACATTTTTGTATAATTCCATTAGCAATATTCAACTTGTAAAATATATGAGCACAGAACATGTATCTGGTAAGCAGAGCTTCATTTAAACAATCGTAACATACAAGGACTATGTGAGTTTTATCCCAAAATGGAGAATGGTGTGCTAAAAAGGTTAATCTGCTGTTCATTAACGATCAAGAAACTAGAACGGCTTTACGAGTATAAGTAACTACAACAGAACGGAAACCGGAGTTTGTTTTTATAATTTTTTCCAACCAGCGTCACATCTAATTAATACAAGCAGGTGGTCATAATTTTAATAGATTTCATCGTATGCCCATTCTCACTGGTTAAATCAAAAGGAAATTAAGAGAGAGGGAAAATAACCCCCAACTCAAGTCAAAAGTCTCCTACTAAATGCAAGTCCAGATGAGCGGGCCTGATAGTCGGGCATGCCTGTCAACAGGTTCTTATAATGGACAAACCAGTGAAATGGTTGTGTCCTTGTTAAGCAAAATCACCAGCCGGTGCCCGTTGGTTAGATGAAAGCATTGGAGGTACGACACTGCCAGACGTAAGTTAACATAGGGGACCCATAGAAGCCTTGCCTCCCACTTCTCATGTCGTCGTAAACACAGCACAACGGAAACCTGCTATGTCTAGCCGAGAGTCTTGCAGTGATCCTCCTAGTATTTGAGAAGTACTGGCCACCATGTTTATCGTACGACACTCGACAAGGTACTGGCACTGTTGGCCATACCCACCCATTTATCACCTCTGCCATGTGGACAACATTTGCGGGTATGCCCGGCAGAATTTTCCCCGGCGGACACGCCCGCTTGTCTGGACAGGCCTTAATATCTGGTACGTTAAGTTGAATTGTAACTATCCCTGCTTACAAAGAATTTCCCTTTGATTATCTCTGATATAAAGAAAACATCTTTAATTGTAAGCTGTACACGTCATTAGGATCATTAACAGATAACGGTAAGTATTTTCTTTCAATATGTCAATTTTTATATTACTGCACATGCTGATCTTGTTATTTATTGTGTATATATATATATATATATATATATATATATATATATATATATATATATATATATATATATATATATATATATATATATATATATATATATATATATATATATATATATATATATATATATATATATGTTTGGCGCTGGAACAATAGCTACAAAGTTAATGCTTTAGAAAATGGTGAGACTTAACTGGATCAAACGAATACATTTTCAGGGCATACGTAAAGGGATAACAGAATAGAATACAGTATACAAGAATATACCTTACTGATGGCGTGCTGCAATAGCTAAACCTTGCTATACCGGTCATATGACGCTTTGCTTCACAGAGGATAGATATTATAACGATAAGTGATAAGATATTAATGATGTGTCTACAGACGTACAGTTGAGTGATGATACAAAGTGGAAGATTGCAGCTCAGAATATACCATAATAGGTTCAAGAGTAAATTATCATAGATCAGCATATACCATTACAGATTCAAGTGGATTATTACATCTCAGCATGTACCGTTATATGTTAAAAAACCCAATATACTGACATATAAGGAAAAACTTCACTACCTGTGTGAAAGTATGAAAACTAACTACCCTCAAATACATTGCCTGAAAAGTATGAAGCTTAATTAATTTTCTGCAATACCTCTGAATAACGGCTTTTTACAGAATAAATTTAATGTATTCAAAATGTTTTAAGCTCATCTTTAATACAAAGAAAATCTACAATATTTCAAGAACTATAGATACTACAAAGTAGCACAAACTGCAGCTCCAAGTTTCTAGCTCTCTTAAGCATTATTGCATAACTGAATAAAAATTTAACTAGCATCAAAGAAGATGGATATACCTTATCCAGCTCTATTCTTATGGTATTATTCTCCTGTCCTACTCCCTAACCTCATTCTATGATAAATAGGATAAAAATTAACAAATGACATGGCATCCTTCACACCGTAACAGTTCGTTCTGGTCACCATTACTCTAGTTAACTGTAATAAATGGCTCTTAGTAGCACAAGGTGTTTCAAAGCATAAAAACTGCATACATAGCCAACATGCATGCAGTATGTATATTAAATTGCAAAAACCTATTCCATGTGAGGTCTGTGATACACAAGCATATATGGAGAGGTTATGAGAAATTGTTATCATATTTGGGTGGAAGGAGATTTAGATGCACACTCGAACTGAGCAATACTTACTGTATTGTTAATGACAGCCCATTTTAGAGAACCAAATGATAATTAATAGACGAAAATAGTAAGAGTGGAAGAGAATTACCCAATAATATTTCACTAGTTTTTCATATTAAACAAATAATTAATATTTCTATATAAATCTGCAAATATTACCAGCAGCGTCCTTCTCCCAATGTTTTACACTATGTAGTTACCAAGGCAATGGACACGAACTTTCGCATCACTCAAAAATACAAAATGACAATTGGCACCGAGGAAAAAGTTCCTAAACTGCTCTGCAGAATCAGAACCATGTGTTACAATTGCCAGCAAGATAGATTCCAGGCAAACTACAAAAACAATTTTCGACAATATGTATGAATTAAAAGAACGTACATACTTATAAGATAAAAATCAGATAAAAATATTACAAATACCTGAATAATTATTATTTCATATGGACATATCCCTGCTTCAAAGAGCTTCAAATACTCAGCCTAAAAAAACAAAAACTTGTATAATTCTTAATATTTATGTTTGGGAAGCAAGACTAGTCAAACCTTATATGTCTATTATTAAATTTCACAAAACAAGATATGTTTCATTAACAGAAGAAATAAACAAAGTAAACATTTCTTAATACAAAATGAAAAGGGGAGTCAATAATAACTGATAATTTGCATTTCCATTATCTCCTCTTTTGTAAGTCAATAGATTCTAAGCTCTAGCAGGTTGTGCTAAATACAAAAAGTCCCAATATGTTTTGTTTTTTGCATATTAACTGCTAACTTGCCAATATATTCGTATTTTCAATGGCTACAGTTATTACAATACACATGTGTGTCAACATCTAATCCAGTGGTTCTTAATCTTTTTTTGTGTAGCACCCACTTTCAATAGTTGCATAGCCCAACGACCCCCTCCATTTGGGAAAGGGAGGAAATGTGAATACATTTTCTTAATGTGGATGTTAAAATAATTTTACTAAAAAATGCAGAGTATATAAGATTTAAAAATTACGTAGAGAAAAGTGTACTAGGTCTTCAATGTTTAGCTTTTATTTAATTTAAGCATGTATAACAGCCCTGTCATGTATAACAGAATTGCTATTGAAGTAAAAAATTTATTTTATGTTCGCTCACTAGTCCCTTCAGTGTCCCCTAGAACTAAATGCCCCTTTCATCAAGCCCAGTGCCCCCCAGGGGCACTATTACTCAAGTTAAGAGCCACTGATCAAATCAATGACACTCTGCTTCAATTGTATAAAAATAATTAGGAAGGTCACAAAGACCGAGCCCTTTAGGCTCCTAGCTTCAACATACTACAGCAACTATCGACCATTTACCAACTGAACACTGAAAGAACAACATTCAGTTGAAGGAGGAAATTACCAAGTTTTTGTTTTAAGTAACAATTACCACTGGTCTCATCCGCATTTACTTAAGTCCCATACAAGGTACATTTGCTATTTAAAACTAATTCTGTTACTCATATTCAGAGAACCAGGACTGCAATATAAATTTTTGCAATGAATTTCAATATATCTTACTTGTTTTAAATAATTGAACTTGCAAGATGTAATTCTATAACAGTTATATGAGATCTTAAAAAGACAAAACAAATGTCATCTCGTCTTAAATTTTTGTGTTTACGTTTTATGTCATTATCTATCCCCATTATGGGGGTGAACACAAACAGTGTGAAGAGGGAATAAAGGCTGGCTGTCCTTCCTAACACTCCACGGCAGGCTTAATAACAGGTCTGTCAACTCCCGAGCCGAGTATTCTGACCACTCAACCATGGTCCCCATACTTTGATATTTTTGTATACTGAATATATTTTCCTTCTATTAAAAATAAGTACCACTTATTAGAAGAATACTAGATTTTTCAAGACATGCATTATTTTTCATATTCTCATGTGAAAATTATGCCATATTAATGCTAATAAAATAAATTTTTAACAAAATCAACATAAACCTGACACATCCTTATCAACTCTCCAACTAGAAAATCGACAAGCATATGTGAATACACGTAAGAAATGAAACTGACCAAAACTTAACTGCAAAAGAAACAAACAAACTTTACGGCCATACGAAATGTATCGAAAAATAAAAATTGAAAAGGACATCCTAAAACAGAAGCCCTCAATAATTAACAGTTATCAACAAAATATAGAACAGCTAATACTTCTTATAACAACATTTTAACATATTTAAATGATACCTAACTGTAGCCTGCTACTCAATGACAGTTTTGTTCCCATCAACTTATTTAACAGCCAAAAATATAAATATGTCAGAATTTACTCTAGTACTACGAAAGTATTTTTTGATCCGTGAGAATAAAACGACCACTGATTAGCCATCAGGCCTACTTTTGAACAGACCTAGAGAACAGATTGGATTCGGTTGAATGAAAGGAAAATTGGCTAATTATATGAACTTTCTTATAGGCTGGGCTCTCGATCAGTCCTGTGCCAATTTCTTTTCTCTCTCACTCTTGTGTATCCTTTTGTGGTAACTCTGAGCAAATGAATTGACGATACTTAGGACGAAATAGATAATCATAAGCAATATTAGCTTTTCAAAGATCCAGGCGAGAATATTCTTGTCATCCTGAGAAGATGAAAGACTAAATTAAAATAAAGAACAATGGTTTTTGACTAGAGGAAATTATTGTCAAAAGTGTGTGGAATATGTCAGTAAATTTTAAGATTATTACTTAAAACTAAAAACTCTTGTGTTATGCAAATGCCAGTTAAAGGACACAAGCAAAATATAAGATATTAAAAAACATCAAGTATATGAAAGATATCAGACACAAACAAGATCATAAACATAAAATAAACCGTTAGTAAACCACTGATGCCTACGAACAAAGAAGTAATGCACATAATGAATCTGATATATTTATTATCTAACTGTCCCAGCTTTCAACTTCATCAACACTGCCAAAGAATTTGATCTATCACACACTATGAAAAAAAAACACAAGTTACCTGATTTTGAAACTAAGGAATGTGAAAATTGCCATACCTGAGTAGTAGGCCCCGTGCCTGGCTTGCGATGAAACTTCTGCTTCTGTTTCTCTAGGAACGTCTTGAAAGGCTGCTCTAGTTTGGCCCCAATCACAGGTACAAATGCTAACAGCCCCACAGCCCTGGCCAGCAGCGACTCGTTAAAGGCAATGATAACAAACATTTTTTGAATGTGCATCTTGATGATGGCTTTACCAATTAGAGTTGCTCCAAAAAAGGTCCAGAAAGGAACTAGGAAGTGGCCGCAAGTAATACCCGCCAAGTCAAAGAGAGGATTTGGTATCTGCAGAGAAGTAAAATAAAAAAATATGCATATATTTATATTTTAAACAAAGGGAATTAGTATACGTACGGGATTATTTATAAGTTCACGAAAAATTGCCTGGAAAAAATAAGAAACAGGTCATCAACAACATTCATTAATGCAGTTTGTACTTTTCTCAACCAATAGCTAAACATTATTGGCCAAAACTATATACATATGAAGAGCTGACAGTACATAGACTGAACATCAAAAGCATAAGCTGTGGAAGAGATTCAATAATTATATTATTTCTGCCACGATTAACTATAACAGGAAGTGTAAACAAGAATGGAATGTGTGGGGACGATGCCCAGATATTATGCATAGTAATATAAGGAAAAGTTAATAGTATGAGTTACTTAGGAAAATGAGTGAAGAATAGGGAGGCTTTGGGAATGACAAGGAATGTATAGATTATTTAACAAGTTAACTGAAAACTATCCAGTGTACAGTATGCATAAAAGCAAATAACTGAATGAGAACATCTGGAAAGGCTCTGTCAAAAGACATTAAAATACTGTGTGAAATATTATGATCACACAGAGAGTGGTAACACTTTATAGGATATGAGATTATGTGCCTGTATTAAGAGATAACTGTGAGTTGAAAACAGCTTTGTCAGTCAGATACAAGTGAGATAGTGCTGTGGATGAGGTACTCACAAGTGATAAGAGGAATGTATGATAATACTGCAGGTGTTTTATATATATATATATATATATATATATATATTATATATATATATATATATATATATATATATATATATATATATATATATATATATATATATATATATATACACAGTGATCCCCCCATTATCGGGAGGGTTTGGTTCCGGGACCCGGCGCGAGACAGGAAAATCGCAGAGTAGGATCAGCCTATATGTACATAGATATTTTAATTTATTTTTACGTTTACACCGTATAAACTGTATAAACCCTCCCTGTACTGTTAACAAACCACCCTTTACTTCATAAATAACAGCATGCAAGCGTAAATTTATATGACATACTCATGTACATAGGTATTTTACAATTATTTTTACGTTTACTGTATAAACCCTCCCTGCACTGTTAAAAAACCACCCTTTACTTTATAAATAACAGTATGCAACGTAAATTTATATGTACGTGATAGGTAAACTTACCTTATCTGTTATGGTCAACATTTTCCTTTGCCGCTTAGGCTCACTACAAAAAACCTTAGAAGATGAAGGATGCTTGGGAGGCATTGCAAAGGTTAAAATATGTAAGTAAAAAAATTACAAGCAAAACGTATTAATAAGCACAACGTGAACGGCTCACCGTGAGTTAGACGAACGAGCCTTTGTCCAAAACCCTGATAGCGGTATCGTATTTTACATGTTGCAATACTGTTAGTATTTATGTTTTTTACTATTTTGTACTGTTTTATTATTCTTAGGCTGAGAAATACATTTTTTTTTATCAATAAAATCATGACACTACTGGAAATATAAATATATATGCTAGCTCACATAGCTGCGATCCAAATACATTGTACGCTATCGGACACAAGCAAAACGTTTAATAAGCACAACGTGAATGGCGTACACGTGAGTTAGACTGAATGAGCCTTTGTCCTAAACACTGATAGTGGTATCGTATTTTACATGTTGCAATACTGTTAGTATTTATGTTTTTTACTATTTTTTACTGTTTTATTATTCTTAGGCTAAGAAATACGTTTTTTTTATCAATAAAATCATGAAACTACTGGAAATATAAATATATATGCTAGCTCACGTAGCTGCGACCCCAATACATTGTACGCTATCGGACACTATTTCACATGATGCAATACTGAGTTATACTGTACGTACGTATATCTAAATTTATGTTTTCTAATATTTTTTACCGTAGGAAAATAAATTTTAGGCTGGAAAATAAATTTTTTTATCAATTAGATAATGAAATATGTTTTTTTTTTTCAATAAGAAAATGAAAATACTGAGAATTTTTATTTTTTTAATATTTTAATATTTTTGCATATACCCAAAAAATAAAATAATAATTTGCCAAAAAAAAAAAAAAAAAAAAACGTGGTACAGTGAAAACGCGAACCAAGAAACGCGATCCAGCGGGGGATCACTGTATATGATATATATATATATATATATATATATATATATATATATATATATATATATTATATATAATATATATATAATATATATATATATATATATATATATATATATATATATATATATATATTATATATATATATATTAATATAATATAACCAAATAAGCACATAACATATGTGAAAACATGAATCATTTTTTACCCCGACCGGGACTCGAACCTAGGACTTATAATTACTAAGTCAAGGCGCTACCAACTACACACCACAGAAGGTTAAAAGGAATCCAACCTTATAGCTTATATCTGCTATACTTAGGAATGAACGCATTCTATCTGAATGCCACTATGTTCATATTACAGATTCCCCAACCTCACTCGTGGCTTCATTTTCGCATTTAATTCAATTCCCAATCTCATGCGAAACTGAAGCCACGAGTGAGGTTGGGGAATCTGTAATATGAACATAGTGGCATTCAGATAGAATGCATTCATTCCTAAGTATAGCAGATATAAGCTATGAGGTTGGATTCCTTTTAACCTTCTGTGGTGTGTAGTTGGTAGCGCCTTGACTTAGTAATTATAAGTCCTAGGTTTGAGTCCCGGTCGGGGTAAAAAATGATTCATATATATATATATATATATATATATATATATATATATATATATATATATATATATATATATATATATATATATATATATATATATATATATATATATATATATATATATATATATATATATATGTGTGTGTGTGACACTGGGACAGGCAGAAACTGCCCTCATCAATAAAGGCCCAGGCACAAGAAAATACCAAGACGAAGGAAAAGAAAAAGGTTACGGACAAGGCAGAGATGAGGCAATGTCACACAAAGGAAAACGACAGACAGAAAAAACAGTCAAAAGTACAGAGGACCCAGAGATATGGAGGACTAGGCTCTGAGATGATGATAGATCTGCTTTTTGAAGGATGAAAGATCATAAGAATTAGGAAAGACAGAAGGAGGAAGAGAGTTCCAGAGTCTGGAGGTAGATAGGAAGAAGCAGTCAAAATATATATATATATATATATATATATATATATATATATATATATATATATATATATATATATATATATATATATATATATATATATATATATATATATATATATATATATGGGTGTGTGTCCCCGCGTGCGTGCATGCGTGTGAGATTACCTAATTGTGTTTACGTGAAAGAGCCCAAAGCACATGTGTGTGAAATAAAACAAAGGCCATAGTAAGCAGAGTTGAAGCAAGACTTATCTTAAAGGAGTGGTAAATGTACCAATCATAAATGTAGATAATACTAAAATTCAACATTTTCACCGCTTAGACTATCTCTCGAGGTCAGGAATTATAACCAACTCCGATCATACATATGGAACTACCAGCCCCGAATATGGAAGAACTTTCAAAGGCAAGATTTTACTTAAGCTATCAAAGTCTATATATACAGTAGATCAAATTCTTACTTACGTAGTGTGCAGGGACCGCAAAATATTGTGGATAAGTTTTATAGTGCCTAAAAGAGTATAACCTAGCTAAATGAGGGCCAAGTCTCTAAAAGGAAAAGATTTTGTAGTTATATCTCTCTCTGTTTACATAAGACGCTATTCCCTTCGTAATGGGGGATGGCCAAGTTAACTTACGCACCCATTTACCAGAAGACCTCTCCTTTTCAACTGTTATGTATGTCTCTCTCCTACCTGTGCAGAAAGGTCGCAATTCCCCATGTAAGGTGGATGGCCGAGTAAAAGTACACATCTATTAACCTGAGGACCATCCATTTTCAACTTGTTTTACTCAATGCTAGCATACTCACCTTCCTTCTCATAAACAAGCTTTCAATCTCCACCCTTCTACTCTCATTCATTCCACTGCCATTCATATTTAGAAACCAATTTACAAATGTTCTGACTAGAGTTTCCCTACCAGAACCTTCTCATATGCCTTCATTCTATATTGGAGAATAATATGCAAGAGGGGATTCCTAGACCCCTTGCACGTCCCCAATTAACTGATGTTACGATTCACATGGAGGCAATATTTTCGTCCTCTGCCACAACATTAAGACAAAATAACAAGCACAGTAAGAAAGACAGATAGAATGAACTATAAATGAAAAGGACACTCAACTCTACAAACTGGAGAGAATCCACCCATGGCACAAAAACTGATGTAATTAGATTTGCTTAAGCATAAAGAGGAACAGCGGAAAATATTCCTAGATGGCATGGAAATATTGGTGAATTGTGAAATGAACTTATGGCGTTTAAATGACAAAGGAACAATATCAAATATATATGGAAATGAGGAGGCTGAAAATTTTGAAAGAGTGAGGAGGTATTACATCCTAGCAGAAAATAATGAGGTAAAAAATTAATTAGCATACACTGGAAGAAAAGGACAATGGAGAGAATAATTCCTCAACTTTTACCTTCGATGAAGAGACTTGGCCACAAACTGTGTCACAGTGAAGATGAGGTATGCTATATGAATGTAAAATATAAAAACATTTGACTGGGAGAGTAATGAATGTAGAGGAGTATTGAGGAGGAGCAGAGAAGGCACTGCAAATATACTACGATGTAACTGACACAAAAACCTCTTTAAGATGGTAAGAGCATGAGGAAAAAAAGTAATGGAATTACAAAAGTAAGAATATTATATAATAGTACCAGTTGCTATCTCTATAATAAAGGATAAGATAGAAGAATGTGAGAGTGACCGAAGTACCATGCAAGGTCTGAATAATAGCAGAAGGGTATGTTTGAATTGGAAGACAAAATTTTACTATTATCAACCTCTACTCAGATATACTCCTTGATAATTCATCAAGAAAGCTATGACTGGTAAATAGATACACAGAAAATCAAATCAAAATCGAAGACTGGGGTATGTTAGAAGAGCATATCTGAAGAGCTAAAGCAAGCTAATTTCCCAGGTAACCCTTTGAAACAAAGATCCCATTGAAACTGCAATATCATATAGAGTATATGGTTTAAAATTGGTAAATATTCAATTAATAGCTTTTTCCAATATACAAAGATGTACTCACTGAAGCACACGCTAGGATTCCAAAAAAGCCAACTCTCTCTACCAGCTTTTCAACTGATAGTTTGGCACGGTCAATGAAGGACATGTCCTCTGGACGTTCTTTTAATCGTTGTAACTCCTCAAATTCTGCCATTTCTTCATCATCCGGGTCATATCCTGAAAGACGAGCTCCCCTAGCCATGAAATAGGGAGGAAGTTCCCCTAAAAAAGGAAAAACATAAATAATGTAGTATATAAAACAAATTTTTCTTTTGAAAAAGTGCAAGCACTGCATTAGTATCATCAACATGTGAGGAATTTTATTAGTCAATATTCACATATCTGAGATCTCAGCCTATTCTATTTCATGTGTAGGTGACCTAAGTCAGGTATGAAGCTTTATTGTATCATTAAAAGCTTAACCAAACATGACAAAATGAAACTTGCATAATCTCTCACTGGAGCTACACCGACCATCCAATAGCCACTAAAATATATCAATATGGGACTCTGGCATTACAAACCACATTAAAATGGCTTGCATATTTCCAAAGTATTAGCAGCATCAACCAAATCTATTTCACCATAATTGTAAATAACGTTATAATAGTATTATCTTGAGTATGTGCGCATCCAAAATTTGCAATGTAATCGAAGTAATGAGTTCAATAGGGAGTAATCATCAAGGAAAGCTTTGAATAAAGAAAAATCTATGCCATATTACTAGGCATTATTCTTTATCCATTCATGTATTTCATAATTACAAACACAGTAGCAAAGGTGAAAGGCTGTAATTATATTCCTTTGGTAAGTGCTCTAAGAAAGTGACAGTGTGGACATACAACCAAAACAAGAAAAAAGCTATGCCTTAATTTATACGCAATATATCTTGGATAAACAATGCAGCAAATATGCATTTACATTATTAATGTAGATGCAATAGCTTCGCTACCAACGTATGCAGACTGAAATATATAACAATGTGAAATATTCTTCAATGCTATTATTCAGTCCATGCTAGAATAATTATAATGCAGATTCTTACCCAGAGCAGTGCCAGCTCCCCACATGAAGGCCTCAAGACGTACTTTAGACATAATAGTTAGGATGGACATATCTTTGCCTTGAGACACATCTTCTTCTGGACACATAATACTGTAAATTAATCAAATATATTTAATAACAAAAGCAGATGAACAAACTGAACAACTTAATTTAAAATTTACTCATTACATAAATCTGCTGATATACTGAATGATTTCTTACATTAAAACATGCATTCCTTTACTCACTACACACATATAATGATGTGCCTTTGTCAATAATTTGAAATGAAACCTATTTAAAGCATTTATACTCTACTAAATTATGAGAGAAATAATTTATATTATCAGTCTCTTAAAATATCCTCATCCAAGGAGCGACTCTGGAAAGAGTCGCATCATAACTAAAATTGATCTCATGACCTTACAAATAAGCCCTAACTCAAGGGACAATACTTACTCATCAGGGTATGGAGGTGAAGGAAAGTTAACAGAGTTACAGGAGTAGGCTGCGAGAGTAACAGATGCTATGTGAGGCCCCAAGTAAAGTAGAAACGTATGAAGGCCAGTTCCCAGCCCTACAGAAGATAAGATACCTAGCCAGACCCACCATGAACACCACCAAAATTCCTTCTCTATTCTCTGTAACACCTGAAAGAAAGAAAATCATACAGAACTTCAAGACCAGATTGCACACACAATGACCGGTTTTATTACAATAATTTTTTTTCTAATCCTCATGATGTATTTAGTGTCTACTAGATACATTAAACAAGAAAATGTTAACATTAGGTTGATGAGGATCTGAACAACAAAAGGAAATTATACATGCTAAGTTTATATGAATAGACAATAAATACAGATTCAGAAAATCCCGTATAATATTAAATTTACAAAATTTTAATTAGGACTTAAAAGTCTCTTGTATGCTAAAAAGGAGAGAAGGAAATATGTAGGTTCAAAATATCAATTTTCCTAAAAGAATAGTCCACAGAGTAAGATAAGGGGTAAAACTACTGAAGGGGAAAGAAGTAGAGTAAGGAAGGAAAGAGCCACTGAAGACAACCCAAGGCAAAACCCAAAGAAGGAATATTAATGCCTACAATACTAAGTGGTAGCATGTGTTGGACTCTAAATGTAGGTGACAGAGAAAACTAGTCCTGGAGAAGGAGCATCTTATAAAAATGTGTGAAGTCGTTTGGATTCAGGGTGAGGAAAGAGGATTTAGTGGTAGTGGGAACATAGATACTGAAACATAGCTGGTTTAAGCAATCAGAAATTACTCAAGAAAGTAAAACAATACTTGTGACATTAAAAATAGGAATATTAGAGAAAATTTTCAAAAGTTTTCTGGACACAAAACGAAATACTAAAACACTAAGTAATTAATAGACATGATTAGCGACAGCGAGGGCACCATCACTGCTTAAATGATTATGATCATGGACCCATATAACCCTCACTGATAGATAATGCAATTTCCTTAATGTTCCTTGTTACATTGCTTCATTCTGTTAGAGTTGGTTCATTATCTGACAACAAAAGTCATGTTTACTGATGGCTGATTGCAATGTACATTTGGATAAAGTCATTCCAGAAAGAAGCAGATTTGGTGAGGACTCTTTACTTGGTATCCGATAGTGTGGAGAACAGTACTAAAAGAGGAAGCACAAAGTTGGTAACAATTCCTGGATGAAAATAATTCACTGTACGCATGCAAGAAAGAACCACCTGAACTCTGCAGTACTATACATAAATTTGGTGATAGAAATGTATATACTCTTTACTGTTTGAGGATAAGTGTATTGTTTTTGTAGTGAAAAAATTTGCTTTCAAGATATCAGTAAAAATAATATAAGACACATTATACCAGTATATATAAATGCAATATTAGGGGTTATAACTTCATTTCCAATGAGGAGAGCTTATACGGAGAAAATTTCAGACTAAATTTTATAAAAACATTTCATATCTTTCAAAAGAGGCACTACAAATCTTATTGGAAAACTCTTTGGCCATGTATCTTTTCATATTAGGAATATGAAGAGATATTTGGCCAAAAGATTTTTCATAAGATTACTAGTGTTCCTTTTGAAAGATACGAAATGTTTACATACAATATACTGTGGAAATTCTCGTCATATACTCTCCTCATAGTTGAATAAATAATTCCCTTAATATTGCATTTGCATATACTGTAAAGGGGGTCCTAGGTTTATGATGTCCTTGAGCTACGTTGTTTCATGGTTATGATGCATCTCCCATAAATTGTTTTGCTTCTCTTTTTATAATTTTTGGCCTGTAATATGTCTCCCAAGCATACAGCAAATTCTTCTGATGGCAGTGCTTCGAAGAAAGGGAAAGCCATCACCATGGAAGTGAAATTATAGATATAGAATTTCTAAGAAAAGGAAGAGACTTTACTACTGCATTAGCATAGGTGGGTAACGTAGGGGCCTATTTAGGTGTGTTCCGATTTACTCTGAATATCGGCTTACGTAATGTCTTGAGGAATGGAACTCTGACGTATGTCAAGGACCCCTTGTACTGGTATATGTGCCAGAATTACTTTTCACTGTCACTAAAACATGTCTATACAATTTATTGCAATGTTTTAGTATTTTGTTTTGTGTCCAAGTAAGTTCTGAAGATTTTCTCTAAAATCTCATTTTTTTTTGTCATAAGCATTTTTTCTTTGTAGAGTAATTTCTGCTCGTTGAAACAGTTCTGTTCCACTCTCAATGTTCCCACTACTACTAACTCTTTCCACACACTCCTCCACACCCTAGATCCATCTGACTTAACGTTTTATTGATTCATTGCTAGGATTTTGGTAGTCTTTTTTTTCACATACAAAGAAAAAATAATAAAGTTAAAACACCTATTATTGCTAACTTCTGTCTATGGAGTATCTTCCAGATCTAGATATACTTAAATATAAAAGTTACTTAAAGTTAGTTCTTCAGCATAAAACAAGCAGAAAAATTAGTGAGATACCCTTCTTAGATACTGATTAAGAACTTTTTCACAAACATATTTTATGACTATCTTATGAGAGCTTAAGCTTATCGAGTAAACATAACACATAGAGATCTAACATGCACTCATAACAAATGTAAGAACATTTTCACAAGCAAAACATAATGAATTCTAAGGAAGTGAAAAGTAACTTTTTCTCATAAGAATTTACCTTGGACTAATTGAAACTCACTCAAGCAAAGATATTTTCACATGTTAAGGATTCATCATTAGAAAACATGCAATTATACAGTCAACAAAGTATAATGGAACAATACTTACCAGTTGATGAGGTCCAGGTGTTTTATACACTAAGTAATAGCTTCCTATTAAAAGACTTACAAGTAATACTGTTCTCTTATTATTCCATAACCTGAAATAGAGGGAATACTTGATAAGTAAACAAATTAGAAATACATAAAAGCTCACGGTAAACCGTGATTATTACCACAAAAGTAAGTCAGATGAATTTGTTGGTGACTGCATAAACAAAGACAAAAATATTCCATGTTAAAACATAGGACTGCATTAACAGTGATTCTAAACTTGAATTATTACCATAATCTTGAGCTTTCATCCAATATGGCACACTCAGCTCTTTCTAATAATGAAATACAAAGGTAAGATGCTGTAATCTAAATTATTCATATATGCTGACACAACCATCTCTTTTATAATTTTTTTTTTCATATATAAGTCTATAATTTTATCATTATTATTAGATGCTGACACAACCATCTTTATATATATATATATATATATATATATATATATATATATATATATATATATATATATATATATATATATATATATATATATATATATATATATATATATATATATATATATATAAAAGGTCTTTACTCTTATAATTATTATCTACTTCCAGGTGCTACAAATCTATTTCAGAGCATGTCATAAAGCCATGAAAACTCTTTCACTTCACAATTTCCTGAAGCTAACATCAACACTTGTAATGCGATTTATAGTACGAATGGACCACCTCTAATATGAGTATAAATACCATAACTGGAGGTGCTATTAAAGCAGTTTTAAGAAAAATTTTCTGTTCAACCCAAGGCACAAAGGCAAAATAAATTTATTCAGGGTGAAAAGGGTTGATATTATACTATATTTTAAGGTAAAAGATATTATTTTGTAAAATTTCACGAGATACTATTCCCAATTCTCTTTAGCAAATTATGTTTCTAACTCACTATCTGCCACTTAAGACCTCATCACATGTAATCCCAAGTGCAGGAACACTCACACTGGCTCTCTTTCTTTTCATATGTCTCTGAGAATTGCTTTTTTTTATATATAGATTTAATTTTTAAATCACCCGTAGCAGACTTATTTCATAGATGTTGCTGCAATATTACATTTAATTGTATTTATTGCCCAAACTTACTAAGCCTCAGGTTGAAAGTAACCCCTGACCACCCGCATATGCCCTAAATGGGGGGAATTTCATGTCCTTTAGCTCTTGCCCATTTTAGCTGACTTTTACTACACAAAGGAAAATACTGATACGACACTAATTTGGACCATAAACCCATATATTACTTTGATTCATCTTATTACAAAATAGTTATCACTGTTGAAGAGAGAGAAGGAATTTTATTGTATTCTTTCCTTATCGCGGGAGTCTAATTAATATTTTGGGTGATGGTGAGTGAAAAAATTCAAAGATTTGACCCATGTACTCTTTGTAAGTTGAAGGAATTTATAATACAGTATACCCCAGGTAGTGGGGAGAGAAGGAACTTTGCACTCATATTGTATGTGCTTCATAGGAAATGACTATAAGAATGCTAGAACTGAAAAAGTTTGACTTGAATTTCCACTTGCCATAAAAAGCACACGTTAGCAGGGTGCTGGTACACCTCGTCTTTGAAAGCTTTACTAGCTACAAACGAGACAATTGAGAATCCTTCTAAGAAACTAGATTATCATTCCCAAAAGCTATATTTACACTGCATACATAATATTATTAATAGTCTTCACTGTGTAAATTAACATTAACTTAGTTACGGCAAAAACTCATACACATTCTATATGACACATACAGTATTTCCTTTGAGAATTCAAATTTCATTATTACCGGTAACTATATATTAAGGGAGGACACATTTATTACTTTTAAAAAATAAGAAAGGAGCTGAGAGAATGTTCGGGGAAGAACAGTGTAGGTTGAGGAAAGGAGGAGCTTGTGTTGATCAAGTGCTTGTGGTAAAGACAGGTGTGCATGAGAAGCTCTTAAGAGTAAGATAAGGTTTGAGCTTTTATGGACTTTGAGAGAGCATATGACAAAACTGATAGAGAGAAATTGTAAAGTGAGTTACGATTATACAGAACAAGTGGAAATTAGTTGAATGTGGTCAAAAGATTTTAAATGAATAATAAAGCATAAGATAAGTCATAAATGGTAAGAGTGATTCATTTGGTGTGAGTGTGAGGTTATGTCAAGGTTGAGAAAATGAAAGTGTGCTAAAATAGAGGCATGGAATCAACTGGTGAGAATGGAAGGCTGTTAAAAGTGAATCAAATGCTATTTATAGATGACACCATAATGGTGGCTGATTCTAAGGATGAAATGAAGGATATGGTGACTGAGTTTGTTAGGGTGTGTGAAAGAAGGAAGTTGCAGGTGAATGTTAGTAGAAGTAATGTCATGAAATGCACAAGAAATATTAATGATGGCAGATCATATGTCAGAGTGATTGGTGAGATGCTTGAGGAAGCTGAAAGTTTTAAGTAACTGGGGTTGCATGTGGCATGGAATGGACAAGTGGATGTTAAGGTACATATTTAAGCAAAAGAAGCGAGTAAATGTCTAACTGGGTAAAAAACTGTGGTGAGAAATAGGTATAAAGGAAAGAGTGCAAACAGAAGGATATATGAAGGTGTTATTTTGTTGGCAGCATTGTAGGAGCAGAGACTTTGAATGCAAATGAGGATGAAAAGAACAAGTTGAAGGTAATGGAGATGAGATGTTTGGGAAGTGTGACTGGCATATCTAGCATAGATAGAGTAAGGAAAGGGGCGGTGGAGCAAACAAAATTGAAAGAAAGTTGTCGGATAAGTCAGAACAGAGTACTGAGATGAATAGGAGACATGGGAAGTATGAGTGTGATGAATGCCTAGCGATAAAGAGTCGAATGCAATAGTAATTGGAGTGAAACCAAAAAGAAGACCTAGAATGAGATGGACTGTAAAAAGAGAATTGGAAGCATATGTTATATCAGTGAAGCAGGGAAAAGATGGTGCAAGAGATAGGAATAAGTGAAGAAAGGTTGTGAATATGTGATGCAAGCCAAAGGGATTTCTCACATCTGCTAGCACAGTTAACTGGGACAGGTGGGTGTGGGAGGTAGCCATGCCTGCCTACTCTGCGAATGACCCAAGCAGGATGGTGGAGTGGAAATGTTGGCAACCCATTATTCCCAAGCAGTATGAGAGGTGATCGAGGTATATTTGGCTTCTGGTGAAAGTGTTTTTGACTCAAACACCCCCCTTGCAAGGGGAATTGCTGCCATTGTATATAAAATAAATAAAAATTAGACTCACTTGATCATATATTCAACAAAGAGTATCCCGCATTCTCTTACAAAGTAATGCAATGTCTGTATAGGTCGCCTCCACAGGACTAGCTTTTCTCTCTCTTCCTTTTCGGCTAACTTTTCTTCAAGACTAGACGTAACATTGGCCATGCTGGACCCATTCGCCTGCTTCCCACTAGACTTACTCGAATGACGCTTCAAAGTGGCTGTTTCGCCCATTGCTACAATGTGATTATGCTCGGCAAAGTCCGTACGTGCCTGTAAAAGTTAAAAGCATTATCAGACTATTATCCTTTATTAGGGTAATAAAGTATTTGTTATTACCAATTACAGTATATGACAAACTTGGTACTATTTATTCACTTCTGGGAGATATAGTTTATCTTATAAAGTACATCATAATCCAAATTGGTATCTCAAAATATCTGAATACAGAAAAATCTTGTTCAAAAATTATTACATAATTTAAAACATGAAAAGTATGTACGATATTAACTAAACACAAAAATTCCATGACATTCATAAAGCAAAAACTATTACACATCCAACTAAACAAAATACATTATTAAAGAGCACAAAGATAACTTAAAGCTACACTTTCAGAAGGCTTGAATGAACACATGGAACACATTCTTTTTTCATTTAAATTAAGCATGCTTATAGTAAAATACAAAGCATAGTAAATGAGGAAAACATCAAATAAATTCAGAAAACCATTCCATGGGAAGGTGGTGAAGGTCTTATGGATTTATATTTGAAAAACATTTAAAAACAAAACTAGGCTGGTAATACACACAAAAAACTAGCCATGAGATAAAAAACGTAGTGCATATATTACACCTTAACACTATAAAAATAGTATGGTACTCTACTTAGTTTACGTAAATTTGTGCATTTTTGCTCATACTGTGAAGTGCATTTTTAAAATAAAAATGGCATTAACCATGAATTCAAAAACCAGATTTACCATCCTTCAATGCCGAAGTACTATTCAACTCAACCTTCCATATTGTATATGGGTAGCCTTTATAATCAAACTCAGCCTACACTAGGTTAATACTGACGTGAAAAGGGCAAGGTAACACCCGAACTCCATGACAGAACTTACCTAGATGATGAATAGGATTCATATATACGATGCAAAAGCAAATGAACAAACTCCTCCGAATATAATTTTGGTTTCATAAAATTTAATAAAAGATAGTTTTGCTGAATGTACATATTCTGATTGAAATGTAAAACACTGTTTGATACTAAAACTCTGCATTATATAATAATGTGTATATAAATAATGTATTATGAGATTCACTGTAAATATGCTGGGTAAACTGTCCTGAATACAAATATATTGTAGTTTTAATTTTCATTTACAAGACCAACGCTGAAACAATGCAGAAGCTCGAGTAAGTAAACTTAAAGAGACTTGACCCTATATACAAATCTCATTATATTTACATTTTATATTTTGATAGTTAACGAATAAGGGATAGAAGAAAAAAGTAGTGGCATTCTTCCTCTTATATTACATCAAATGAAGGCACTCCCCTGAGAATGAATACCCTGTAGAAAAAAAAAGTCATGCATCTAAAGCTTTGTTGGACATGATTTCTTATAAAAAGTTATTTCTTATAATATTAACAAGTTGAGTGATGTGCTAAAGATCCTTACATAATTATCACAGACTGATATATGGGGGATTAAAGTCTACATGGAAAAGATAAAAGATAAAGAATAAGATTAGGTAATCTACATAAAGTAGCCACACTTAAGCAGAATAAAAAAGTCTTTTTGTTTTATAACAGGATGACATATTTACCTTGCTGCCAACAAGTTAGTAACAGAATGAGGCAGCACAGCTTCATTCTGCCTATGCACTCACAAGGAGATTCCATAATGATAAAAACTCCATAGTTTTAAAATACGAAAGTACTAAGACAAAGTAAATATGAGAATACAATCAGAGATATGTCGATAAAGCAAAAATACCATCAACAGTACCAGAGGACATTGAGTGGCTGCGTCTCCGTCATGTATCCACCCTCCGGAGTTGCTTACCAGAAGAAGTCCCCAAAAAGAGGATGCCAAAGCTCCAAAACCAACCTCTGCCCCTCACTGGGTTCACGAACATGGGAGAGGCTTTAGTCACCTAAGTTATTACCTCATCTCAACACAATATACACAGCAGCACAATACTTTTACACCAAAAAATTATTTTCCGATGATCATTTCTCGAAGACTCCTTTTAGCCAGAGATATTGAGAGCAATCTATGGCCCACCTACAAACATACATCCAATATAATCTACATCTAACACTAGTTGGCACACAACAGGTTCACGTTTATGCAAGTCATGTAGAAACTGCACCCATTTCACCTGTATAACACTTGTTAACATGAAACACTACACAAACACTTGGACTTGCACACTGCTTCCTATACCCTCCTCCAGCCCCATCCCCCCATCTTGCTATCCTTCCCACGCCACTAACATCCCCAATGTCCCAACCTCACCTGAGCCATCATTACGACCTTATACTGCCATTCCCCACCTAAACTCGCATCCATATCCCCTCCTCATCACCCTGCAGCAGCACATAACACAAACCGCATAAACAACTTCAACATTTTACAGTTAAATATAGATGGTATAGCATCAAAAACAAGAACTCAAACATTTCATCAAAGAACATAGTACAGGTATACATATTGCAACCTTGGTACACAAATCTATTTAACTTCATTGTCACCCATACACGCACAAAATTCCTCCTCCTCCAAAATAACACAGGTGTGTTATTTTGGTAACATGCCAGACATACATACATTTCAGCTCAATCATCCAATACAGTATCTAGGAACTACACTCCATATTATAATACGTCACAAACAGTGCTGTACTCCAAACATCATCCTGGGTGGTGACTCCAAAGCCAAGATGGCAGCCTTTCACCCTAAATAACATTCATCAGCACATAGATTTACCTAACCAAGCCCGAAACCTTCAATCATTTTCAAACATCACCTTTTGTTTTCCAAATCTTGTCCCTACATCATAAAAAGTGGTTAAGACCCTAAGTTCTGGCCACCTTCCTGACATCAGCAGCACCAATGCAAGAATCACCCTAGCTGGTCACAGACACATATATACCAAAAACAAAAGAGCCAGTTCAGAAGCTTTCACTAACGGAACAGAAAAACGATTAGAATCTAAACAGTATGCCCATAATAAACATACACAGTGCTGTACATTTTCAATACAATATTTCAAAAAGCAGACAAAAACATATGCCTAGAGGTAACAGAAAAAGGGATAACCCCAACCCCAATTCCACTGCAGAAATTCAAGACCTAATCAGACAAAGTGATACACTTAAACATTCTCTAACACCTCACACACAGGACACTACACAACAAATACAAGCATTTAACACCTTAACTAATGACAAAATTATAGAAGAAAAAATACTAAATTGATATAAGTACCTGAAAACAAACTCCAAAAAACACTACATCGAATTACATATTCCAACAGTAACAGAACAAATTGCATGCTGTCAACACAACAATAGACACCATACCCTTAAACAATCATCAGCAGATACCCTCATCAATCGTTTTTTCAGTCAGTCATCTTCACACCCATTCTGACGTCTGACATATCATGAGGTAAGAGACAGTTCCCTACAGACTCAGATTATCAACATTCACCAACAATCAGGTGAAGCACATTATCAACAATATCTCAAGCACTTATCCATTTGTGGTCCTGGCAATATAAGTAACATACACTTTAGACACCTGAGACCATTAGGCAGACAATCACTCAACATATCAAGCTTCAGCTACTAGCAGTATACAATACCCAACAAATGGATGCATGGTGTCATTCTCATATTCCCCAAGATCAATAAAATTTCCATACTACCCTCTTCACATCGTGCCACTACACTAATCTCTACACCCTCAAAAGCTACTGAATGCATCATACTAAAACAAATCACACCTCGTATTCCCTTTGCCCCGTAACAACATGGTTTCAAAGATCACTACTCTCCACAAACGCCTTTACTTACAGACCTGACAGAGAATTTTCATTGGTATCATTGAAGCTGTGCCAGCTTATTAGACATTACTCGTTACACTGGCCATAAGTAAGGCTTTTGATGCCATCCCCAGTCACAACCTCTCAAGTAAAATTCCAATAAAAACATGCACAGTAACACAAATAATGGTTGGTCAACTACCTCACAGGCAGGCATACACATTTATCAGTTAGTCATCAAACATCAAAAACTTTACATATTGGGTCCATCAAGGATCCATCTTATCACCCGCAATCTTAAACCTATACATGCATGATCTACCCTAACCATACTCACCCCAAGTATACGTAGCTTCCTACACAGATTACATAACCCTCACAAGTACACATCAAAACGTAAACACAGCTGAAGACCTCCACCATCCCAACCTCAACAAACTATATAAGTGATTCGCTAAAAACAGGCTTGAATTAGCCTCAGCTAAGTCCACAGTTACTCTTCTCACGAACTGGACAGCAGATAATTGTCACATTCCACACCTCACCATAAACATCCCCTTAACACACCTACACACCTAAAATCCTTAGTACAATATACATCAATATTTAAACATGTCACAAACATAAAAAACATACAGACACCAAGACAGAGCCCTCAGGTTACTTACCCATACAACATTCAGATACGGCAAAGAAACCACTACAACAGTATATAAACAATATACTGTATATGCCAAATGATGGAATATGCAATCCCTTTTTGGGCTTCTAACCTCACTAAGACACACCACAACACCCTACAGACTGTACAAAAAAAACTAAAAATAATCACAGCCTGCACAGTTACTAAAAATACAAACACTTACACAAAGAAACCAATGTCTTTAATGTCAAATACGATCTTTCCATGAAAGGCACAAAAATACCTACTGCAACATCCACAAAATACTCCACCCAAATACCACGTGGCAGCACATCCATACACACCTGAAATATTAAAACAAGACTTACCTTAAAATATCACGCACATACACTGTCAGCTCTTCCCCCTCGTCCATTCCAAACCAGCAACCACAACAATATCCATTTCCAATTAACATACTGTTCCAATCAGTTACTCAATAACACACAGCTGAATATATGGCCTACCAACATCTATCTTTCCAAATACTCCCCTCCCCATTAGGACAGAGTCCACATAGCAAGGCTGCGACATGGGCACCATCCAGGCCGTTTTAGCTATTAGAAGTGAATGACTCCATCGATGATGCCTCCAAATGTAACTCGTCACCTCATACAAACAAATACATTATGGAAGACAGCACCGCACACAACCACATACACAAGCAACACAATATACACTCCCTGAGAGCTCTCTGGGAAAGCCCGAGATCAGCTGTGGCCTTCCTAAGGGACTCAGGGGCGTTTAGTCAAGCAGTTTAAGGAAACCAACAACAGAGTCAGATGACTTACAGATAGAGTAGAATATATAGGAAAACATAGCAAACAATAGTATCATTCTCCAAGTAGAAGTATCATTGTATACATGAATAAAAAATTAAGATAGAAACCATGGTGATTGTATATACCACAGTGAAGAATAAAAAAATATACCAACAACAGGCAACACTCGTAATTTTTCATGTGAAATTTTAATAAATATCAATAATATACACATCTAGAGTCCAGGAGCCAAAGGTAACCAAACAGCAGAATCTTCCCTTCGTAAATTCAGAGGATATACCACCTAGCTCCCACACACAATGTCCCCAATTCAGCTCCCTGAGACGATTCATACATATGCCCTCTGCCAGAGCAATTTTTGCGTAAGGAGAGAATATTGACAAGCCAACAAGCTTAGTATGCACACCATCAAATATTTGGAGTATAAGGTGGAACACTATCTTCACAAGCTCTGGTATTTTTAAAAGCAATAATGATCGTTGCACAGATACCATGACATAAATAATTACAAAGCACAAAAAACAGAATTCCCAATGCAAATGACTTAAAAGCACTGTTAGTAGTAGTCAGCATCAGTAATTATTACTGCCACTTTAAATGATAACTGCTAATTAAACACCTTATTTTACATGATATACATAATTATCATCAAAGAACTGTACTGATCACAGTGCAACAACTAAAGATAAACAATATACAGTACTATAACTGACACCAACCATTTTACAAAGACAATTGTACTAGTTTTTATCATAAACTTACTGGCTGTAGACCAGTTATTTGAGGTCTGATGACATTTTCAATGTAATCCAAATTAATAGCTACACTCATCTTGGGGAGTTTCCTATATCATTGTTGTATATCATGACGAGAAGGCAATTTAAGGATACTGCACACTTCAGCGCGATATTTCCTTACTTCAAATGAAAACCGACACTATCTAGGATCAAAGCATCTCTTCTCACAGGAAGAGCATAACAATCCACTGATATTTCATAACTAGATTTTGAATAAGTTTGTTTGAAAAACTACAAGATGAATGCATGGCAGACTTGAAAGAAAAACCTAAAAATCCTATTTCAATATCACTATATATAATCATATTACATCCTAATCTACTCCCTATAAATATGCAAGTCCATACAACCAAAACTAACTACACACTGAAACAAAATTATGAGAATGACCCTAATCACTGACCATAAAATTGATAACACTGATCATTGACCTCTTAGATCAGTAAACAGCTGATATCAATCTTCTCAAAAGATAACCAGCAGAACTCTGTGCTCGGCAGAATTTGAGTGTCCCCAAATCTACGATTGAAGATGACTCAGTTAAAATCCGAAAGCGATTCTTAGAGATAAACTTGAGATGACCATAGTCTTATCAATATAATCTAAATTTATGCCTATTTACGGTTTTTAGTGATATACTACTCTTAAAAGATATTATGATATATTACTCTTAAAGCGATATAAAAAGATATTCTATCCACGGAGAATGAAAACAGAATAATGATGACACCAAGTTTAGAGAGATAATAATTTGTAATATAAAAAAAATTTTCTTCATTAAAAAGAGGCGATGCCAAGTTACATTAAAAAAACTAAAGATACACAAATTTCTCAGTGTTCAAGACATATCCACAAAAGATAAAAGAAAAGCTATGGCAAATTTCAAAGGCAATACACCAAATAATATTTCCAATCTGTACTTTAATCATTTCAGAAAAATTATAAACATGTAATGCGTATATGAACTTTCTGAGAATTATTTCCATGAAGTGTACTATAAAATATGTTTGCTTTACAAAAAGAAGCTACAGTACTGTAAAATGAATGTACATAAAATGATAAAAGTAAAAATAAATGACAAAATTTATTTTTACAAATACTATGTTTAAATATAGTACTATACCACACACAAAATTTACGGGAAAATTTAGGCACTGAAGGTATTGGCATATGCGATGAGTGTGCTTAAGAAGACCCTCTGTTCGACACCTACCAGAATGAGATATAACAAAGCAATTTATTCTAAATCAAAACTGACTCCTGAAATAAAACTTCTTAAAATGCAAACATTAGTCCAGTGCATTTTGCTCTAAATTATCAGTGCTAATAAGGAAAACCTGTTAAATTACATCTCTTGTTGTAGACCACACTACTAAAAATTCATTACATTAATCTCTTGTCCAAGGCGGGATTTTTTTATATAACAACTTTCATTACATTATGATGATATGCAAAAATTAAGCAGACAAAAAAAATGAGAAGCAGGTCAGGAATAATAAAGGGGTAAATAAATTCCACTATAAGCAATCCAAACAGCGTGAAAATAAGACTCCTGAACCAAGTTAAACTCACTCAATACTTCAAATTAAAAGCACACTGTAACTGTAATGTATATATTCATGTACAGTATATGCCAAAGTCAGATCAATTCACACACATCCTAAGTATGTCCCATGGAGAGGAACTAAATTATACCAGAATCTGTGACTCAAAACTTCACAAATGGAATCAAGTGATAATTAACTGTATTTATAAATCCTTCCTGCCAACTATGCTAAGAACACTCAACCCTACAGCTCACCAAACCTAAAGCTATCACTTCCTTATAACTCAAGGATATACAAAGGTTGATACACTTTCTTGTCACTCTCTACACTATAACAAAGACTTTTTGGCACAATGAAATATCCACAACTGGAGAACTGCCAGATTTGTCTACTTTGCAACAAACAGACCACGTGATACTTTGACATTTGCACTATTCAGCAACTGCGAGACATTTTACAGTGAACACGTGTGAAAACTACCATAAGGTCATCCTGGGGGGATCATTTTGTATAAAACATTTTTTTTTTTAAATGCATCATTGAGGCATATTACTCATCAGTACAAAATAGGAAAAAACTTTAGACCGCTGACATATTACTTGTAAGTACGAAATAGGAAAAATATTTTCCTTTGTAAATTATATGCCTCTTTGTATGTCTTTTCTAAGAGAATGCACTTAAGGAAGTCGCTGAATAATAATCATTTGAGGGCAGTCTCTTATTTCAAGGGGTACTCAATTACTCTGCTAGTTGGTTAAGGGTAATGATGATTTATTAATTTATACTTATATCTTATAGGTTCTCCAACCATCCCACCCAAAACATAAACACATAACATGCATAAAGACAAAAAATTTCATAATTACTCAAATATATGCGTAATGCACCACTGTTATATCTTTCCACAGAGCACAAATTAATATTCCCAAAAGTAACAACTAATTTCAATAGAGGGAATAATGCCAACAGCTATACTATTCTGTATCTGTATTTGAAGTAGATTCCGATACTTTCTTATCAAAGAAAATCAGTGACAACTCAGCAGTAATTAAAATAGTTACAGTAACCATGATAAAAAGGTTACCAACCTTAGCTAAAAATAGATGATGTTACTTAAGGTGTAATGATTGTATAATGTCTATAGACTGATATAGATCCAGAACTTAATTTGCATATGTAAGAAATCTGATATATCATACTCTGGAGCTTATGAAGAACTGAGGCAGAAGAACTGCGACCTACCTTTTATCAACAGCAAAAAGTTAGGTTAGGTTAGGTTAGGGTAGGTAATGTTAGATTAGAATTTGTGCTAAAAGACCAAGCTTAAATTCTAACCTAATCTGACCTTTCTCTGCTGTTGATAAAGGCAGATTCAAATTCTTCAGTAGCTCCTACATTTCAAAACTAAAGATTTCATATACGATAAATATATTGTACACAGTATATTAAAAAAAAAAATCAAATCACAAATAGGACACAGCACATTGGTATAAGCAATGTTGTCCTAACGTGTTGTCCTAACGTAAGCCTCTGTCCATGATTTTATTTACACTTCGTCTAATCTACTATCAATTTCATATGTTCTGTCATATTAATATCATGTTCACACACTCCCCAACTTACGGATGAGATAGGTTCCAGAAGTCTGTTCATAAGTAGAATTGTTCGTAAGTTTTGTTTAGGTAAAAAAAAAAAATTACTGTGCAGTACATACATATGAAGTACTGTATAGTGCTTAGATTAAAAACACTTAACTACTACATAAAACAAAGTATTCAGTATTTATGAATTTTAATAGAGTAATATCAATGTAATAATACAGTAATAATTTATAGGTTTTTGTATGTATCTGTGAATGTTCGTAACTTGGTTGTTCATAAGTAGGGGAGCTTCTGTACATACGCTCCTGATTAAAGTTCTTGCTGGGGCGATTCTAACTCTGTTCGTTCTTTAAAATTAACCACTGTAGAAATATTCACCCATTTTGTTTTTTATATCTGAGACCTTACTGCCATTCTCTAATGTATCATGGAACACAGCATTCCTAATCTGCTCCTCTCTAACATATCCACTAACTCACTTCCTCTTCCAATCATGGTGCCAACATATTAATTACTAATGTTCGTGGCACATGGGGAAATAATGAGGTTGTATTCCACATTTTAAGAAGCATATTAATATAGAGAATTAAGACTATAATACTCCAGCACTAGCTTTGTAGCTCTCCTCTGATACTTATCCTCTATATTATTTCCTTTTGGCAATACGAATCCAAGATAGACAGCAAATTCTACAAGGGGCCAGGCTAAAACTTTCTCATGACTTACTACAGTATCTGAGGAACAATAAGGATATGATCTTAGTTAAAAGCTTTATCATTTGCTTTGCTTTCCCATATCCCTGTCACCTAATAAAGACTGCAATAGAGATATGTAACCAAAACAATTGTAAACATTATAGTCTCTAGTACATTCCTCAATAAAGTTCTAATTTTATGGAGCATTTTAACCTCTAAGGAAAACCCTACATTTATTATTCTTGCTTCTATCTGCTAACTCTTAGTCTAAAAGAATATCTAAGTTCGCCAGCAGATTGATATCATCTACCTTATAAAATATTTCTCTCTCATTTGGATGTGATTAATACCTAAATGACCAATTAATCTTTTATAGATTTATATATATAATACATCTATAAAAGATAAAATAAACCGAAGGCTGATCTCTTTAGGACCTCGATGTAGAGTGAGAGTCAACTAAAAGTATAGTCTTTAGTAGAGTTAAAGAATTATTTACCATGCATGTAGCTGTATATCTAAACACTAATATGTTGATTATCTCTTTTATTTAAGGTGTATGAGGACTTTTGGTCATGGGCATGCAAAGCTGGGAAACAGTCAACAAGAAGCAATAATCTAAGAGAAGCCAATATGGAAACACTAATCTCACTTTTGTTTTGTTTTCAGTTATAACTACCTATTGTGAAGACATGCAAGTAATTGTGCACTAAAGATACTGATGAACATTTACAGACACTATAATACACTGTAGTGATATTACAGTATCATATCTTATGAACACTAATAATTTCATCACTAAAACTAAAGTAACAAGGCACAATTCCAAAATAAAAAAATGAATCATTTAATTTTTACTTCACTCTCATCCAAAAAAGCATCTGCAGGGAGGAGATGAATATAATCTTCTTTATAAGAAGAAAGAAAAGGAGATGCTAATCCAGCGTGAAAAAGATTATATGAACTAATTAAAAGCATGCAAATGAAAATGATTTCATATATGACACTATGAGATGTCATATATCAATCCACTTTATACAGGATTATGGTGAAGGGATTAAGAATAGAAACTACTGCTACAGTAAAAACAACACCAGAAAATTGCCAGTGAAAAGGTTTTAGCACATATTTGGTTAGCAATCCATGTCATTTTAACAAAGCTGCTGATGTGTCAAAACAGCTAGATAAATACATGAGCCCAAAAGGAAGCTGCCCTTAGAGATGCTGCTATTAGTTCTCCATATATTTTTTATATGCTCAGCAGTTTTATCCTCAATACAGAAAAATTACGTATTACTTCCTTTATTTACTGTGAAGCATGGCCATATGCGTTAAAATAATGTATTAATTTGAAACAAAAATGCAGAGTTTATTTTAAGTGATTATTTTCAATTTTTAAAAGACATCTCAAGCTGCTGCATTTTGTTTTACTCTACACATATAATTTCTCCTGCTATTGTGGTTAAATAACATATCCATGTCATTAATAAATGGCGATGGAAATAAAAAAAAATATGGCAGGTATTAACAAAGCATATCACCAGAAGAAAAGGGCAATGACCCTGATGCCCACCCGACTGACCTAACATGAGGGATTATGCACTCTTCACATAATCCCAATTAGACACACTAACCTAACCTTACTTAGCTGTACCAGTTACCAGTAAAGTAACAGTAGTACAGTACATGCCAATTAATGAGTCCCCTTGGAAAAATCTACAACCCTGGTGGTATATTCTGTTAATAAGCACCAAGAAACGACTAAAACAAAATGCAACAATATGGATACAGATAAGATAATTTGAAAGAAATGTTATCTTTGTCTACAGACTATCTGAATTCTAACCAAACAATTAGCCAAAACCTTTCACTCGTGAGTGTCAATCCAATGCGTACCCCCACCACCACCGAATCAAGCTTGGAGGGAGAAGTTGAAGGGGTCGAAGAAGTGATATTATTGGAGGAAGAGGAGGAAGAAGTGGAGGATGATCCTCCCACGGAAGATTTTCCACCCCGATTTAAGCCAGCTTTAGAAGTACCGCTTCTGCTGGTATGGCCCTTACGGTTCTTGCCTTTCCCCATGATTCATCAGCCACAGAGTACGCGCCCCAAACAAGGATACCCACAAGGGCCAGGGGGCCACGAAATTTATCAACCGCGGGGGCCAAGTCGAGCCACCAAAGTCACTACCAACACGTTTTGCCTGTTTCACCTCCACCTCGACCCTTGTATTATTTCAGGCCTTACGTACTCTCCTGTTGGCTCTCCTCCTCGGTTCTGCTTCATCTACGGTACTTTTTCAGCACCTTTTCATAACACTTTCTCTTTCTCTGAATCACTCTCTTTCACTTCCTTACGTCTTTCTTCTTTCCTTCTCGCCGAATCAGCTGTCGACCAGTGTGTATATGTGACGTCAACAGTGGCGTGAGAATGCGCTTCCCTTCAGCACAAAAGTGCTGACAATATTTCTTATTCTTCGTGTACACAAATTCATAATGATATTTTCCTTGTATCTTTTTGCTATATAAAAAATTGAAACTTTTTTTCTATCTTTGTATTTATAATTCTGTATCAGTTCATAAACGGTATATATAAGTAAGCAACTTATATAAACTTTAGCACAAACTGCTATTTCTGTTCACATGTAAAACAAATAAATGATAATATATATATATATATATATATATATATATATATATATATATATATATATATATATATATATATATATATATATATATATATATATATATATATATATATATATATATATATATATATATATATATATATATATATATATATATATATATATATATATATATATATATATATATATATATATACTGTATATATATATATATATATATATATATATATATATATATATATATATATATATATATATATATATATATATATATATATATATATATATATATATATATATATACTGTATATATATATATATATATATATATATATATATATATATATATATATATATATATATATATATATATATATATATATATATATATATATATATATATATATACTGTATATATATATATATATATATATATATATATATATATATATATATATATATATATATATATATATATAATGACATGAATGAACAAAATTACTTGAAACACTTGAAATAAAACAGCAACCTTTTTCACCTCTGTCTTTCCTCTTGCGTCTTCTCACTGTCAAGATCCTTATCCAACTGTGGAGAGAACAGACCCTGAACTCGGATTTTGCGTTGTCTAACTAATGAATTCCTCATCTGCTTATCTAAATAACACTAGGAAAAATTCTCTCTCTCTCTCTCTCTCTCTCTCTCTCTCTCTCTCTCTCTCTCTCTCTAAATGCCATTATTTTTCAGTGAGACCTTTCAGCGGTGCATCTCATTACATTAACCATACAAATATCATGTGATGATGCTCAGGTTTACCAACATATCTCCTGTTCTCTCATTGCTCAAAAAAGGAGCAAATAATGAATCATGTGCACGGTAGAGCCCGAACCTACATTCTTCGTCGATATTATTAAAAATCAGGTAATGATAAATTGCCATTTTTTGTTCCCCATAAAAAAAAAATCTTTCAGGTTCCTATGCCTGTAATTTGGTTTTAACAAGCTCGTTTATGGTAATTATATTTATCTGAAGCACTTTTCACAATCATACAATAATAATTTATTAATGTTCTCCGTCTTTCAAATATTAATTAAGCTAATGAAGTATTATAAAACATGTTTTGCTTAGTCCTCGTTCAGTGATAGATGTAGTGATAGATCATGGAATTTCTTTTATTATTATTGTTATAGGGGTATGAAAGTAAGTGAGAGACGGAATCTAAATGTGATTACCTAATTGTGTTTACGGGAAAGAGCCCAAAGCTCGTATCTTCCCGTCTCCTGATCGGTTCCATTTTATACTTAGTGATACTTATCATACCTGCCCTTGCACTTGTACCCATTCTCATTACCTTACATTTTGAAGAATTGAATTTCATTAGCCACTTTTCTGACCACTCATGCAGATTATTTAGATCCTCCTGAATGTGTTTGAGATGAATGTTCTGAGCTGGTTTGGCCATGTGGAGAAGATGGATGATGAAGACTGCTGAAAAAGGTGATGAATGCGAGAGTTGATGAGAGAAATGCTAGAGGGAAGCCTGGGTTTGGGTGGATGGATGGAGTAAGGAGAGTGTTGAATGATAGGAGGATGGATGTGAGGGAAGCAAGTGAGCGTGCTAGGAATAGAAATGACTGGCGAGCGATTGTGATTACCTAATTGTGTTTACGGGAAAGAGCCCAAAGCTCGTATCTTCCCGTCTCCTCATCGGTTCCATTTTATACTTAGTGATACTTATCATACCTGTCCTTAAAACTATGGATTGAGATAGCATTAACTACCTCCTCGCTTAGCGAATTCCAATTATCAACTACTCTTACACTGAAAAAGTATTTTCTTACATCCTGCAAAGAAGTTTTCTTACCAAGCTTCAAACTATGACCTCTAGTTCTAGAGCCAGCCATATCAAAATATCGATCCCTATCCACTCTATCATAACCATGAAGGAATTAAAAGACTGTCACCATATCTCCCCTCACTCTTCTAGCTTCGAGTGATGGTAAGTTTAATTCCCTCAGCCTCTCATCATAACTGAGATTGCGTATTTCTGGCACCAGTTTCGTGGCATGTCTTTGAACTTTTTCAAGCTTAGCTATGTGCTTTTTCAAGTGCGGATTCCAAAAGGGGGCTGCATATTCGAGTTTTGGCCTCATATAGGTTACATAAATATTTCTGAACATTTCCTTGTCCATGTGCCTGAAGGCTACCCTTACATTTGATAAGAATGCATATGCTGCCCTTACTATGCCATTTATATGTATTTCTGGAGACAAATCTGCCAGTATGTTTACTCCTAGATCTCTGTCATTTTCTGTCTCTTCAAGTTGTACTCCAGCCACCGAGTAGTCAAGCTTGGGCCTTCTTGCACTTGTACCCATTCTCATTACCTTACATTTTGAAGTATTGAATTTCATTAGCCACTTTTCTGACCACTCATGCAGATTATTTAGATCCTCCTGAAGTTCTCTACCTTTGTTCTCGTGTTTTACTTTCTTCACAATCTTTGCATCATCTGCAAACATATTCATGAATGAATTTACAGATTCTGGTAGGTCATTTACATATACAAGGAACAAAAGTGGCCCTAAAACTGAACCCTGTGGAACTCCACTACTAACTCTTCTCCATTCAGACACTGAGTGTCTTATTCTAACCCTCTGTTCCCTTCCTTCTAAGTAAGTTTTTATCCATTCCAAAACATTTCCACCTATTCTAGCCATTGATTGCAGCTTCCTAATAAGTCTCCCATGTGGAACAGTGTCAAACGCTTTCTGGAAGTCTAGAAATATGCAATCTGCCCAGCCCTCTCTTTCCTGTAAGATTTGGCTTGCCTCATCATAAAATTCTAATAAGTTTGTTACTGTTGATCTACCTTCTCTGAAGCCATGTTGCCTCACTGACAAAAATTTGAAGGATTCCAAGTGAAGAGAGATATGTTTCCTTAGTAGTTTCTCCATAACTTTGCAAACTATGCTGGTCAAGGAAACTGGTCTATAGTTCAGAGCCGTATCCCTCCTTCCCTTTTTGAAGATAGGTATCACATTTGCTTGTTTCCAGCATCTTGGAATCTCCCCTGACTCCAGTGACTTTTTAAATATGATACTTAGTGCCACTGATATTGTGTTTGCGCATTTTTTAAGCACATGAGGGGATATGTCATCAGGACCTGTAGCTTTATGAACATCTAAATCCATCAGCGCTTTGCATACCTCTGTGGCTGTAAGGTTGATGTTCTCTAATACCGGCCCTTGAGCTTCTATCACTGCAATCTGAGGGGGTGGGGTATTTTCTACTGTAAATACTGACTGAAACTCCTTGTTCAATTCTTTGCAGATCTCTTCACCCGTCTCAGTGATGCTTCCATCTGCTCTCTTTAGCCTTAAAACCTGTTCTTTTACCTTCAGTTTTCCTCTGATAAAGCTGTGGAAAAGCTTGGGATTTTCTTTAGCCTTCCTGGTGATGTCCCTCTCATAGTCTCTCTCTGCCTCTCTCCTTTTACTTAGGTAGTCATTTCTTGCTCTTTTGTAGGTTTGCCAGGCAATTATGTTTTTTCTCCTCCTATACCTTTTCCAGCATTTGTCTCTCCACTCCTTAACTCTTTTACACCCATTATCAAACCATTTCTCTCTGGCATAAATTACACCTACTTTGGTGACAGGTATGCAGCAATCTACTATCTTCCCATATTTCTCACAAAAGATGTCATACATTTCTTGTACAGATTTGTTGTAAAATAAGGTTCTCCAGTCAATAACTGCAAAAAGCTCATTCATTTTGATGTAATCTCCTTTCGGATAGTTCCTCCTCATGTCCTCAGTGCCTCTACTCTCAGGAAGAATATCTTCAATGATATACTCCATCAACAACACACAGTGGTCACTCTTTCCAATTGGTGGTACATACTCAATTTTTTCAATATCCAACACATTATCTGTGAACACTAGATCAAGTAGTGATGGCTCATCCCCACCCCTGGCCCTTGTTGGTTCCATTACATGTTGGTGTAGGAAATTCCCTTGTACGCAATCTAGGAATCTTGCCCCGAATGAGTCCTCACCACTGTGTGGGTCAAGATTTATCCAATCTATCTCTTTATGATTAAAGTCTCCCATAATCAAAATCCTACATTTTTTTTTCCTGTGCCATGTTAACAACTGAGTTTATGACTTCAATAGTACCTATATGACTTTCCTCATAAACTTCAAGCCTATTTTGGTTCCTTGGTGGGTTGTATACAACAGTTATTATAATGCTCTCTGACCCAGTATTTATGCGAGCAACAAGAAATTCCTTGAACTCACTTTCTATAGCCAAGTTTATTTCTTCAACTTGAATCCTTTCACTTATGAGCAGTGCTATCCCTCCACCAGTCCTCTCAGATCTTTCAACCCTTAGTATTCTGAAGCCCTTAGGAAAAACTGTGACACTGTTTATGTCCTCACTCAACTTAGTCTCTGTAATTGCTACTATATCTGCCTTACTGTTGTGAATCCTATTTTTTAATTCTACTGCCTTACCAGCTAATCCATCCGCATTTGTGTATAACAGTCTTAATGAGGCCCCATCCCCTGATCTTCTGTCATTATCTTCTTTATCTCCCCTTTGTCTGGAAGAACTCTGTAATGAAAATTTTTCTTCTCTTCTTCATTTCTTTCATCATTTAACCTTCTTGTGATGCAGCTCTGATGGGCATCTGCTGTTACCAAGGGGCTGCATCTTACAGAGGTGGCCATGTGGTAGGGAAGTTGGCAGTTGTGAAGCGACGCAGGTTGTGGAAGAGCCGGGAGGATGGGCTGTGGCACTCCAGCAGTGCCATCTAAACGGTCGCTAGCTCCCTCGTCATTGCCCATAGAGCAAAGTACTCCCCTTATTGTTTCTTTTTTTTATGTCGGTTACCCCCCAAATAGGGGGAGACAGCCAAGGCAAATAAAAAAATGATAAATTATTGTTATTGTTGTTGTTATTGCTATTATTGTTATTTTTAATTATTAGGTTTTTCTTTTTTTGGTTGTTGTTTAGTCCAAATTCTACAAATGGCGTTGGTATCCAAGAATATTTAAATAACTGCTACAAAAGTCTTCAACCTTCTTGCAAGTTATTTAAAACAATACTTGGTTCACTCTGAAACACACATACACATGCATTGGTCTATGGTGATAAAAATGGAAAAAATAATTTTTATATATTCATTGTCCACACAGTGCCCATCTCTGTAAAAATAGCGATAATAAAGAAACTTCTAATTTAAACCACAGATACAGTAACAAACACAATCAGCAATATTATATATACCGATTGGTTGATTTTATTCAGGCAATTTGAATAAACCAATATAAAACATGAATTGTACACATAAGTATCTGAACTTTTGCCTAGCCTAGGATAACGCTAAAGGTTTTATATAAACTTATCTCAAGTGTTAAAAATGTGTCCACATATAGCCCTTTGTCATGTAGCTCTCCTGTTTTCCAATAGTTATGTGATACATTTACAAATATCAATAAATGAACGATATATAGAGAATTTCACTGTCTTCAACTCGAAACAAATGAAGAAGATGAATGTACTGTAGTATAAAACATGGCCACCGCCAAAAATATGTACACATTCAAAACCTAAGTTTTTTTTTTCTTTCAATCAGTATATTACTGGGGGTGGGAGCATAACATGACTTTAAATTATATGCAGAGATAAAAATTTTCCCTAACCCTTTCCACATCCATACTGAAAATAATTTCAGTGATGGTGATTTTCTTTTGAAATATTCACTTACTAGAAATAAGACAAGAGAGTTTTAGAGGAACTACGAGATTTCACCCATTATCAATATTTTTCTTACTTTTTTCACGTTTAGTTTATTATACAGGTATTGGTCCTATCCCGTATGGCTTTGCTCTCATTAATGGGGTAAATTCTGTCCAGGCTCTCTTCTTGCCAAGAAAGAGTCTGAGACACTTAGCCTCTTAGCCTAAATTTCCCTCTAGTTTTACGGATAATGATTTTATAACAGTAAATAAATGACACAGATGAAAAATCATCCGCAAAGAGAAAAGATCCACAGATAATTTCTATAAATTAAGAAAGAAAAAAAAACATTCCATCATCTTATACAGTATGCTATAAGCTGCAGGATTAAACCCAGAGTAGGCACCTCAATCCCAATGAAACACCTGCATTCAAAGATCGACGGATCACGCCTCGTCCAGGCAAGAGAGTTTAAGCTGTTTACTGGGGAGATTACTGCTGTGACTGGGCACCACAGTGGGGGGGTTGGGGCCTGTGCCGGCTGTCGACTGCCTTATGGGTCCTCCATGACCCATTCCACCCATCCATGGGTGGAGAATCTAAAACAATAAAACCTGCGTTCATAATCAATCCCAAAACGGGTACCTTGAAAAGAACTGTAAGGGGGATTTATTGTTCGGTTCGGTTAGATTAACCTAGGCCAACCTAACAAGTAAGCACCAACGTTTTACCTCAATCCCAGATCAAGCACCTAAAATAATATCTGGTGCCGATTCTGGGACTGATTCGCAATTATTTTCCTTATAGAATTAAGGGTAGATGATGAAGTTTATTTACAGAGTTCTTATTTGATTGAATATATATATATATATATATATATATATATATATATATATATATATATATATATATATATATATATAGTATATATATATATATATATATATATATATATATATATATATATATATATATATATATATATATATATATATATATATATATAACTTGTACCAACCTCCTGTGAGACGTCAAAGAAGAAGGGGAGTAGAGGGGAGAATAACTTCTCCCCAAACGGTTTTCCTTTTTTGATGTCGGCTACCCCCTAATTAAAGGGGGAAACAGCCAAGGTATATGTATATATATATATATATATATATATATATATATATATATATATATATATATATATGTATATATATATATATATATATATATATATATATATATATATATATATATATATATATATATATATATATATATATATATATATATATATATATATATATATATATATATATATATATATATATATATATATATTAATCCCTAACTAGACAAGAAGTTTTAATGAGAGAGAGAGAGAGAGAAAAATAAAAAAAAAAAAAAAAAAAAAAAAATAAACTTTATTTCCATTTTACAATGGGTATTCGTCAGCCAGGACAAGCCCCAACCCCCCACTGTGATGTCCACCCACAGCAGTTCCTGCCAGTAAACAGCTTAAACTCTCGGTCTTGGACGGGGACCGATCTTTCGACCTCGTGAATGCGAAGCCAGCGCGTTACCACTGTACTAGCCAGCAGTGATGCAATTTTATGTACAGAATGTGGCCATTCCTCATTAATATTTAAAGTTACGTATGGAAAAGCAATTTAAAGTTCACAAAATCAATTTTATTAAACAAATAAAGAAGTAAAATCATAAAAAAAAACAATAAACCCAACTATTTATTTTTATTGCCAGTTTCGCAAAATAACTAGATACATAGACAAATGAAAATTAATCTAAGCTCAAACTAATATAAATTATTTTTGTCTAATTTCCAATAAATTACTTCTGATTAATGTACGATAATTTACAAGTAAATATTTGATGTCGGATAATTTCATCATAAACTATAAAATTTGTACTTCAGTGAAAAAAAATACTAATTCAAACTATCACTTGAAGAATAATATTCAAACTGAAATTGCCACTAATTATACCATAGCTATTAAAACTCATAAAATTATAGGATTTTATATAATTGAGCTTATATTTTCAGTATAATGTTTTATTAAGTGCTTTTAGGTTTTACTCGAATGTAGCACGCGCCGACTCGAGAGCTATCTACCGCGCAGAGGAGCAGCCGAAGTCGCTGAAGGAGGAGATTTAGAAGTTCTTTCAACCCTTCTTAGTCACTACCATAAGTCAATAATTAGTGTCTGTGTATTTTTACGTATCGATTTGTGGAATACCCTTCATGGAGGCACTTATTCCAGTGATAAATAAATTACAAGATGTCTTTAACACCGTTGGAGCCGATGCTATCCAATTGCCTCAGATTGTTGTTGTCGGGGCTCAGGTTAGTTCAATAGGCCTATTCACATTCATTTTGACTAATGTTAATTAGGTCTAAATGTATTTAAAATGTACAGGAGACGCATCAGGTATAACAGTTGTGCTGTAAGTTTCGGACATAGGTATTAAATGCCACAACATTGTATTCAAATATTTACGAAAATTTTTGGGGAATACTTAGGCCTATGAGCCTATGGTATTAGCTTATACGCTGTGTTACGCATACATGTACAGTGGCCGCAATGCCACTATTGTTAAGATTCGTTTTATGCGCCCAATCGTAACTCGTGTTATACCTCATCAAATATTAATTACTGTATGTCTAAATCTCACGTCACAAAGACCAGAATAAATATATTGGCTAAAATCAAGTAAATTAAATTACGGATGAAATAAAAAAAAAAAAGGTTAGGGTGGCTCAGTTACGTTTGCTTAGGTTAGATGATTTAGTTTGGTTAGGTTTACGTTAGGTTAGGCAAATTTCGTCAGTTACGTTATTTTTTTTATTAAGAGTAATTTTATGCACCCCTTCTATTTTTGGACTAAGCAATTGTTGTTCTGATAAGTTTTGATGTATTTTGGGTAAATTTTTAGAAAAGGGGATTATTCTCTTTTAACAACAAAACTGTATTTACCTAATCTAGAGGAATGCATCCTCCCTAGCCGGGGGTTTTGCCTCCGGACCCCCTTTGGGGTATTGAGATCTATTATTCTATTTATATATATAAAAGGCCATATTCCATTAATCCCCATAACTAAAATAATACCGTATTTTGCATTAATCTGATCATTGCTTTTCTCAGAAATCACTAGTTTTTCTGTTAGGGCTGAAATTGGTGGGCTGCGGTAGGTGCCTAAATAACCTAATCTAATTAATCTTACCTACCTAATTTGATATTACCTAACCACCTGAACCTAACCAAACCCTAATTTGAAACCTTACATAGAGTAAATTTGGCAGTGTATACAGCAGTATGGCACTTTTCCAGAAGTGGTGGTAACCCAGATTTCTCGGGCAGGCTATGGAAAGGGTTCATAAAACGAATAATAACCTTATTTTTTAATGTAATTGCCTTGTCCTTAAGTTATTGCCTTTTCTTCTTAATGTTTTCTCTCTGCCCAAGCAAGGTGAGGGCAATTTTCTTTGCCTGTCCCAGTGTCTAACTTATAAAAAAATAGTCCTGACAAATCATTGGGTATATGGAAAATACTGGGAGGCTTGTATTAGTGTAAATATATTACTCATCTATCGTTCCTTGCTTAAAATATCATCAGAATATGATTATAGTAAAAATTTTGAAAAAAATGATAAATTTGTATACTGTACTTATTGGACTGCACAATTTACAAGTTTTTCTTAAATCAAGTTGTAATTGCTTCATGCAGTACAGTATTTTGTGCAAAATATGGTAATCAGATAAGATTGGCAATCAAAACTAACTACTCAGGCTTATATTGACGTGATGTTATTGCTATATTGCATATGCGGTATGCTGTACAGTATTGTTAACAAGCCATGAAGTTCAGTATTAAATAGAAAATAATTGATATATGCAAGTACAATACATAATCTGTATGATCCTTCCTTTGGTCATAAATCATTATCTTATTTCAGAGCTCGGGCAAAAGCAGTGTCTTGGAAAGTCTCGTAGGAAGATCGTTTCTTCCCCGGGGCACGGGGATTGTCACTAGGAGACCTTTAGTGCTACAGCTCGTCTATACGTCACGTGATGATAATCAGTACCGGTCTGCTGAGGCAGGTTGGTAATCCTTATTCGTTTTTTATAAAAAGGGAATTGTTTTAAAGCTAATAATTTCAATTTGTAGCTCAGACCATTTATGTTCAGAAGCATCCAGATTGTATTTTGTTTCTTGATGCAAAACATGTATTTTCTTAGTTTTCTTTCATTTCTTTCAAATACTGTAAATGTAGAGTTTTTGAATTAGCATTCTGTAAAAGTCCGGACTTCTGATTTTGAAATTTTGACGAGAATGTCTGAGTTTCAACTTCAATTCAGACTCAGTGTCTAGATTTGTAGAGTATGTGTTGTATGTGTCATTGCATAGCCGATTGCCTTGACTGACAAAAGTGGGTTCTGTTTAGGTACTCAGATCGACAGATTAGGTGGTGAGAAGAAATCAAGGTGGATTAACAAGGTAGGGGTGTTAGTTTTGATGGCCTGCATTAGTTTTTATTTAAAGAAAAACTTTGTATCTATCCTTTGAAGTCTTTTTGTACATATTATGTTTGCTCCCATCGTACCGAGCAACTTGGAAGTTGTCAGACTCAAATATCAAAGTCTGTCATTACCTAGATATCCTAACCTGAAGTACCCTAGTACTGTATTTACCATTTTAATATCTAATTTTTCTTTGCTGTTACTACTTTGGACTTATGCATTCTCTTTATTCTTATATTATCCTCACACATATTGCAACTGCAGTCCCTTGACTTTATATCATAGTGGTATGTTTTTATGTTAATTTGGGGTAGAAGTCATTATAAATAGTATGCATATATATATTATGAGTAACATATACAGTATATCAGTAAGTATATGAATATAAATACTAAATAATGGATAAACCGATACTGACAAGATAAAGCCGCCAGGTGACTCGGTGTGGCAAGTCTTTCGAGATGCCATATCGGGCCCTCGGGCTCCCCCACGGAAACGCAAGGACTCTAAAAAGAGACTCGGTGATAGTAGTTCCCTCAGTTCAGAAGGTAAAGGCTAATTGCTTGAGTTGCTACTCGATTGAGTTTAAGAGTTACCTTAACTAACAAGTAAAGACTTATATGATATATTCCTCATGCTTGTGTGAATAAGAGTTGAATGATAATTTTATATAGGATGTTTGCACAAAAAATAGTTCTTAACCACTGATGCTGTTCCTTATATAACAAAGGTAAGATAGAAATCTGTAAACGTGATGTGTACATATTTATCTTAACATTTTAGTCGTTGTTGTATGTAGCAATCATTATGCCCAGTAATTTTTATGAACTAGCCTAACTTACTTTGTTGTGTTAGCTAGCACTTATCAGTTATGGAGTCAGTGGAAGGAACAATTTATTTCTTCTTAAGTATATCCTACTTATATTTAGGTATGATAATGAATATGTTGGGAGATATTCACTTCTATCTCATGGTTATTATGCTACTTTTAGTAATACTGAACTTAGAAATAACAGCATGTATATTTTGCTAAATTAAAATGTTTACTAGTACAGTACTTTTGTATGTGTCTAGATGTTCCTGATGGACCGGTTTTTGCTGATTCATACTTGAGGATTAATGACTAATAATTAGAATGTGTATGTCATGCTGATGATTTGAGTATGATCCAGATGTTTTTGTTGTGTTTACTTATATCTATGTCATTCCCATATACATAGAAATGTGACTGCTAATGTGTGATATGTTGTTTGGAGCCCTCACAGTATTCCCAATATGAAAGAATGACATTGTTTTGAGATATGTCGATTGTACATTAATCCTGTGGATATAGTTTTTCTCAACCAAACTTTCCTCCTTTTCAATCCTGCAGATTTTGTCTACAGTACTAGTTTCCTGTTTAAATATATTTTTACAGGAATTTAGAAATCAAGTTTCATCTTTATTTTAATAGCCCTTTTAAATAGAATACTGTATGTGATAATTTTTTATACATTTTGTAATTTCTTAAGACAAAATATTGTAAAAACCATGTTAATAAGTCAAATGTTGTTGAGGAAATATGGATATTCTAGTTTATAGAAATTAATTATTTATTCCATTGCTTTATATGTTGAAACTATTATGTAAAACATTGCACAGTACTATTTTGTCAGTATCACAAGAATATTATTCATAATTCTACATTTGTATGTTTCCTTGCCCTTCTGCAGGTAACCTGGACTTGGATGAGTGGGCTCAGTTCTTGCACAAAAAAGAAAAATTATATACAGACTTCGATGAAGTCAGAAAAGCAATTGATGAAGAAACGGCCAGAATAGCCGGTATCAACAAAGGCGTTTCAAACGACCCCATACGATTAAAAATATACTCCGACAAAGTTGTCAATTTAACAGTGGTGGATTTGCCCGGATTAACGAAGGTATGGCTTTGGTTTATATCGTCAGTTTGATTTGCAATTAAAGCACCAGCTTTGCTGTCATTTATTCAGCCTGCGCTCTAAAACCCATTGTTCCTACTCAAAAGGTTTTGGGTATCCATTGGGGTAGCCACTTTTCAGGATGTCTTGACAGATAGACATTTCTTCTTGCACTTTGTGGAGATATACATCCTAGTAATACCTAATCAGCTGTGTAGAAATGAACTTTCACCACTCCTATGATAAAATATTTCGTTATTAGCCAAGGAGATGCCTTCATAAACTTGTGGTATATGGATATATGATAAATATATTCTTAGTAATTAACTTGGCAGTGTAACTAAATGAAACTAAGGGTGATGTGGGCTTTTGTTGCTATATTTCTCTCTATGTGCCAGATTCTCGTTGCCTCCGTAGTTTTATGCTTTGAGGGAATATTTTACCCTGTGTTTTTCCATTCCCGTGATTTGTTCACATTCTCCCATGTTTATTCACTTTGTATGTGTTTTAAACCATAAGCGCTGAATAATTTATTATAAACCCATTCTCCTTTTTTATATTAAAATTCATTGGTTATTTTTTCTATAATGGTTTCAAGAAGATGGAACTTTATACTTAAGTTGTTGGTAAATTATTATATTTGCTTGTTTCATGGTGTATTTTTGTGCTGGTAGATCTGTTTATTCACTAGCACATGCTAGTGAATAAACAGATATCTCTTAATTATTATATATTTTTAAAAATAAAATTTATGTATACTACAATATTTTGAATTTCAGGTACCTGTGGGAGAGCAACCGGAGGACATAGAAATACAGATTCGCGACATGGTGATCTCTTACATAGGCAATCCCAATTCCATAATTCTAGCTGTCTCTGCAGCTAACATGGATATGGCTGTCTCAGAAAGTCTCAAAATGGCAAAAGAGGTGGATCCCGATGGACGGAGAACTCTTGCCGTTATCACAAAATTGGATTTGATGGATGCAGGTAATATGTGACTCTTTCTTACTGTATTGAAGTTTCTATATTATCATATGATATATAAAGTAATAAAATTATTGGTGTATTTCGTCATAGGTAGATATCACATGCAAAGTAGTACACACATTAATGTGATTAGTGTATACCTGATTATATTAAAGCTTTATCAACCTTGATTACAGGAACTGATGCCATTGATATCCTGTGTGGCCGTGTTATACCTGTGAAATTAGGTATTATTGGTGTGGTGAACAGATCTCAGCAGGACATTTTAGATAATAAGGTCTGTTTTGACAGCTACTTAAAAAGTCTCTGATAAGTTAAATCATACATTTTTTACTTGCAGTCAGTTATAAAAGTACTGAATGCGTCTTCTTCAGTTATACCATCCATTCACGTGATATAACTTGGTATTTCTAGCATTGAGAATACTGTATAGTCTTATTGACTTTAATCCATTTTCTTAAATCATATTTTTTATTCTTATATTTCAGTCCATAAATGATGCCTTAAGGGACGAAGCTGCTTTCTTGCAACGCAAATATCCGACATTAGCTAATCGTAATGGAACACCTTATTTAGCCAAGACCCTGAACAGGCTCCTCATGCATCATATTCGTGATTGTCTTCCGGAACTCAAGGTACAGAACATACATACTTACCTTGTAATATATACAAGATACCAAAACCCATATATGTAAATTTTACCATAATAAAAGAATCTGCTACATGACTTTATCTCACACTACTTATTTTTCATTCTGCTATCAATCAGTTGTTTTATAACAAAAAATATTATGAAGGGAGTGATTTCTGTCTCTGCTTCACAATCCATAAGTCACATCCTGCGGTGCATTGAAAGCGAGACAGGTTTACCCTTTCCTAACCTCATGGTTGGATGTGACAGTACAGAATGTGGTGTTTAATATCTATATTGAATTAACTTTAGCAGAGTACATGGTTTCAGAATAAAAGTAATGCTTAATATCCTACTATCTAGATTAGTATCATCAAGGAAACCCTATTTTCTGTATATTATTTACTGATCTTGTATGCACTTGTAAGCTTGCTTTTTTCCTGGAACCTTGGTGTAGTGGTGTGCTTCAAAAAGTTCTGGCTCCTTGCCTTAAGAATCTACCTCTCTGTTTATATGAATTATTATCCTATTATACACGAAAATTTGCTATTAATATTATTATTACGTTCAGCTTGAGTTGAATGCGTGGAATTGTGTACATATTTTAAATATATTGCTAATCCTGGGAATACTAATTATTATGTGACATATTACAATGTTTAATATCTTATAACTTAGTGTGGACTTAAATTTTCACTTTTGCAGCTATGCAGTTACTCATGCCATTCATGTTTCTTATATAACTTAATTTGGTCATATTCCTGTTTAATACAACTTTTCATTATTATTGGCAGACACGTGTCACCATGATGATGTCTCAGTTTCAAACACTATTGACTAGTTATGGTGATGATGTAAAAGATAAGGCTCAGACACTCTTGCAAATAATAACAAAATTCAATGCTGCATACTGCCAGACAATTGAAGGCACTGCAAGAAATATAGAAACTACTGAACTGTAAGTATTTCTCTTCAATATTGTTTTTTTGTGTTTAATTCTGCTTAAATCTGAGTGTCATTTCGTCTCAAAATTAAAATACTATGGAAGTACTTTACATCTTTCACAAGCTGTACTCTATCCAAACTTCATTGTGTTGGATTTTGTGTTTTCATTTGAAGCTAAAAATGTCTTGTTCAAATGGGTTTGGAGTTTCTGGAGGTTAAAACTACTGGTTGAGTTGCTGGTACTCTAATCTGTATTTAATTACAATGTGTTATTATTTTAGCAGAACTTCATAATACCATGTGCTTCATCAACCTTTTTGTCAGCTGGAACGAGAGAGAGAGAGAGTGTGTGTGTGTGTCTGTGTGTGTGCGTACAGGAGAGAAAGGATTGACATGCTAAAAAAATTGGTGGAGTATAAGGCTACCTGTCCTGAAATTATTATTATTATTATTATATTTTTTTTAAGATTCTCCACCCACGGATGGGTGGAACGGGTCATGGAGGACCCATCGAAAATTATTTCTTGCTGGATAACAGTTAAGAACAGGGGGTGAAGATTCAATAGACGTAATGGAAATCGCACATTTTATTAACCATTAAACCGTATTTCCTTTGTAGGTGTGGCGGTGCACGTATCTGCTATATATTTCACGAAACCTTCGGTCGTACGCTAGATAGTATCCATCCTCTTGCTGGCCTCACTCAGATGGATATATTAACTGCTATTCGTAATGCTACAGGGCCCAGACCAGCTCTCTTTGTACCAGAGGTAAGTTCTGTATGTTTATCTGTAGAACTAGACAAGTTGCACTTTTTTGTCATACTTTCTACATTGTATTTAAATACAAAGCATGTGTATGGGTTTGTTTAATACATATTTGGCAAAATTTTAAATTAAGTGTATTCTTAATTCTCATCTTATAGAGAAGTAAAAGTGATTGGCCAAGTGGTGAAAAAAAAGTTAAGTCAGAGGTGCCACAAAGCTTTCAAAGCTCTGACATTATGTATTATGGAAATAATTGTAGTAAATAATATTGAACTTTATGTAGCTAACTGCATAATCTCAGAGTAAGGGAAATAGTTCAGTATTAGAGTTATTTTTGCCTTTAAAATAGCCTCCTGTTCAATGCTTCTGCTCAGCTCTTGTATTTTTCTCAATTCATGAATAGATATATTATTCATCACTTCTTTATTCAAAGTTAATTGTTTTCCTTTCTCTTAGGTTTCCTTTGAATTGTTAGTCAAACGACAGATCAGACGTTTAGAGGAACCATCTCTACGGTGTATAGAATTAGTACATGAAGAAATGCAAAGAATCATTCAATTTTGTGGCACAGAGGTACAGCAGGAGATGCTCCGATTCCCCAAGCTACACGAAAAGATCGTAGATGTCGTCACGCAGTTATTGCGCAGACGACTTCCGCCCACAAATGCCATGATCGAAAATCTCGTTGCTGTTGAGCTAGCATACATAAACACCAAACATCCGGACTTCATCAAAGAAGCCTCATTGGTATCAAATGTGACAAACGAGGAAGAAAAAACTCGAAACATTCCAGTGCGTAGAGGTCACGAATATGATCAGCCGAAGGTAAGCTCTGCATCTTTGAGCATACTCTGCAGCTTATGTAAGAAAATTACAAGGGAACTATTCACTCCATTATTTCTCTGTCCATTAAGTGTCATTTTGCACGTACAGTACTTTTAAGTGTATAGGTAGATTTTGTACTGCTTATAAGGGCTTTCTGTGTCATGAAATTTAATTTTTGTGTGGTTGAGGTTAAGATTTATGGAGTAATGGTTCCTATTTCATTCTGTACTTGCCTAATTTTTTTGAATTTTTTTGAGACTATATCTCCAAACAGATAATTAAGTTGCATTTCTTCACAGATGTATTATATTCATGCCAAAATTAGTATTGTATATAGCTCCAAAGCCGCTGTAAAATTTTTTCCTATTTAAAATTACATGCTTACTATCACAGAAAATAACAGACTTATCTGGAACAATTGCAGAATGAAGTATTTTTGCCTATGAGTGGCTGTATTTTAAAAAATTTTGTTTAATGGGATCTTTTTCCCCTGTGAATATATTTAAATAATTTGTAAATCTCGCTATTAGCAAAACAATGCTGAATATATTTTAGCTAAGCATGTTCTGTCTGTTATGAATATGGTGATTTTGTTTGTTTCATTGTTTTAAACTTAATTGTCCATAAGCTATCATATTTTCTTAAATTACTGTTTGAACTGAATTATTTATATGGTAGCACATAAGTCCTCCATTTTTTAATTAGAGTTGTTTAATATACGGGAACCGCTTCTCTTTTTAGGCCATCGAAAATTATACAATTGTTTTTTATTATAGCCAGAGTGGGACCTCATTAGCCATATGTTGCAACCTGCGTTAGCTTTGGGATATTTCATGAGTCCTCTTAAGCTCCTTATGATCATTGTTTTATTTGTAGTTAGGAAAAGTAAAGACAGCCTTATTTTCAATGCAAAGTTCGTTTTCAATATTATGTTATGATCATGTTTAACTCGTATCTGTTCATGAACAATTCTAATGATTAAAAAAAAATGACATTTCTGCATTCTGGGATTGCCTTGTAATTTGTGACGGTACCACAATTAATGTACAGTACTCTTAATTTTCTTAAATTAGGAAATAAATAAGAATAGAGGTATTTGTGCTTATAGTTCTCTCTTAAAGTAAAGTTATTGTGGGATTCCTTTAGTAACTCATTTTGGGTATGTGTATGGTAGTATATGATTAACATTAGAGTATGTACGTATTTATTTTAATTAACAGATGTGTTAGGAACATATATGAAAGCTGAAATGATTCGTGGCATAAAGAAAATATAATTTTCTAAAATTTCAACTATATTCCCTTATAAATATATTCTTTACCACTTAGAGACTACAGCAGTTTTCTGTATAGAATATATTAATTTTCTTAGTGTCCCATGGTAAAGTGCTTTAAGATGTAGTATATTTTTGCAGTTGGTATCAATGCCGTTCTGTTTTTAATTTGATAATTTTCGTCCTTTATGAATAATTTATAAGCCTAATACAGACATACGTTATGTGGCATATCATGAATATGTTTGTCATTTGCCTATGCGCAGTAGTTTTTGTCTGCACTGTGACTTCCTGCTTTATTCAGAGATTCATTTTTTTTTTCTTACTTGTGTTTATATTTACATAGCCACATGTCTACAGTGTGGCTAATATGTACCTGTGGTAGCAGGTATATGTGCTGTGTCCCATGATATACTAATAGACTTCTAGCTGAGAAAACAGTTCTGGTATTGGAGCAGCCATATATTTTTTTATTTTTTATGAGTGTGACACCGGGACAGGCAGAAACAATCATACTCCAACTACAAAATCATTTGTATGAAAAGTAATTCTGAAGAGGCAGTAATGATGCTGCACATTACACATTCTTTGCTATCGTTAAATAGCATGATTATAGGTAGAAAATAGAAGTATGGATAAAAACTCAGTGTAGCAATGGTCAAAACTGTGGGTAGATGAGAAAGAATGCTTTTATCTGTATTGTCTGTTTGTTGTAAGAGCAAAGAGTGACTGTGTCAGCCCATTCCCAGTTGACTGGTTATTTCTTTTATCCTGTCCGTAACACAGCTGATATGAAAGATGCAAAGTGCAGAGTATAATAAATCCTGTGCGTTTTTATTTTTCACATGTCACTAACGTGTATGTTGGAAGGAAGAATAGAGAAGTGTAGTTTAAAACTACAGTTATAATGCTTTCATCGTCTCTTTTTCAGCAACTAATTCGGAGCTTATTTTACAATAGTAATTTATAGCATTGGTGTTTCATGTTGTATCTATTTTATAAATGTTTTTTTATTTAGTATAGTTGAAGCCAAGTTTTCTTTTAAAGGACATGATGGTAGATGGTTACAAGGATCCCGTAATGAGACAGGTAATACAATGTTAATGGTCTTGATGTAGATGGTAATTACGGTAATTAGCTACTGGACTGACAGTGGTGCTTTGTGCTGCTTTATCATTAATACTAGATTGCTTTTATGAGTTTTGTCATGTCTGTTCCTTTTTTTAATAACAATATTAATTTTGTATGATGGTTCTCTTGTGACAGTTAGCCTTTTTGCTGGCTTTATCTGGAGATGAGTTTAATTAGTAAAAAAAAAAATTAAATTTTAATGTCTTCTCCCGCTGCAAGTGTTTGATTGAATGTTTGTCATAGTATTACTTAATCATAATAGAGCAGAAATAATTTCAAAAGTTACAATTTTAATGGCATTGTATTAAGTGCAGAATTGTTACTGTGAGAGAATGACTATAGGAAGAGAGTGAATTAAAATTTTTATTCTTGTATATTAAGTGGGCTTAAGTCTCTCAACAGCCCCATAGTATCACACGTAAATCACTGGTTTCGTGAAGGAAAATTTGAATTACACAGACCAGCTCTTAATTTTGTTTTAATTCTAGTACCATCTATTCAAACCATAAAGCTAAAAGGTGTTGGTTTTCACTTACGTTGCTAATATGCAAGCAAGAATTATAATCGTATTTACTAGAATATATAAGCTTTTGGGATTTAAATCTTCTTACATTTTGAACAGGTACAATCAGATCTTTTTTTGTATTCTAAGATTTTTTTTTTTTGCTATTAAGTTTAATATATATGCAGCCTCTGTGATTACTTACAAATAAAACAGGTAATGTAATTTATGTAGCTATGAGAAAAAGTCCATAATTGAAGAGCAAATATTAAGAAACTACATACTGTATTTGTTATATTAATTTTTCCCTGCCATATATCATTAAATGAGTTGTTTTTGTAGAAATTTTAGTGTATTATTATTTTGCTTTATTGTATAGATCATTGATTCCACCTCTTTGTTATGTGGAGTTTCTGTTATACACGCTGTTAATGCTAGTAGTTTTGATATTATTCTGTAGTTTACCTAGCTTGTTATTGTTTACCTAAGTTGTTAAGCATGATTTTAGTTCTTTGCACTTAAAAGTTATTACTTTGGCAAGTAAATTTTTTTTTCCTTGCTGTGACTGCAGATATACAACCATACTGCAAATATGAATAGTTTTCGAAGACATAGTCATTACTTGAGTAAACCTTTAGGTAAATCTTAACAGATATTTCAGTATTCGGTATTTCAGCAGAGTGGCAGCTGAGATATGAGTGTTGTGAATTTTGAAGGTAATAGGAGTTATTTAAATTTAGTGGAACTTTTTTAATGAAAGAAATGTTCCTAAAAGATATAATACAGTGTAATTATAATTGATAATATGCATTGCACGTGTGTTAGCTATATTATATCCAGTTTGAAGCTTGATGAATGCAGCTCTTAAATATGGATCGTAATATTGTACATTTTATGACATATATAATATAGGAATGTTATTGAAGCTAAATTACTGCCTGTAGGCTAATGCTCTTCATTGCTTTTAGATTAATGTCTCGAGTTTTATGCATAGCATGGAGTCAGTCCCCAAAAGCTGGGATGAAGTTGCATGGGAGACTTTCTTGGATATGGTGATTAGAGTTTGTAAAAGGGTTCAGCGATTCTTTCATTTTATCAGGAGGAAGCTGCAGGTATATGATGCCGTGCATAACCGTGTGTAAGGTGTTGGAAGAAAGTGGAAAGTAGAATTAATTTTTTGTATGCTGTTCAGTGTAGCAGTGGGTTCGTGGCTTCCAAGCGGTTACCGTGTTCTGTATCTGCTTGACTCTTTTTCGTATGTTCTTGAGCGTTTAATAGAGGTGATGGTAATCAGAATTAGAAGCAACGTTTATATTTTGAGCTTATACTGACTTTTAGAAATATGAAGGTAAAAATAACCTGTGGCATACCTTTATGATAAACATTTTGTGTTTGGGTAAGTGGAGATCATTTGGGAGAGGCATTACTGTGATTTTTGGAGTTGGTATGAGACCTGCTATTATTTTGTGACCCAGTCATTTATAAATCTATCATAATTGTTTTAGTCTATGATAGTGAAAAAGTCCTTCTTCTTATTGTATGCTAAGTTGTCATAATAGTTGAATGATTTTCTTTCATGTTATGGGTGTAGTGGCTTAAGGCATGGTACCTTTTTTTTTTTTTTCTAGTCAGTAGAAATGGGTAGTCAGCTTATTAACATTGCATGATGTAGGGTATGTTTGATATGACAGTGTCGTATAAGAGCAGGAACAGATTAACACATTTTTGACATTATTCCTCTAATTAGTAGTTTCAGCATATGTAGCATAAATATCTAATCCTGTTTTGTCCTTCCTGAAAGAATACACATCATTAGCTCATATGTCTAATTGCAATATCTTTATGTTACTTCACTATTGAGTTTGGAAATGGGAGTTTTACCTTTATATATCAGCATGAGAGAAGATTTCATACTATCATGTCCAATTGTAAGTATTTCTTTTAGATTATTTTGTCTTGCTGGTGACTTCATTATTTTAGTAAAGTAAATTATAATGTGGAAAACTCGACTTATAATGTAACTCTGATGCTGGAGATTTTCTATTAAATGTACTGTATCCAAAGTTACTGATCTGGTGGTGATTTGCTGTTCATTTATTGCTTTACTAATAAAGGATTATAGACTGCTTAAACTTTGTATAATACTTTGCAATTGGTATTTTCTACTTGTAAGGTGCTTTGTATTTTTGCCTGAGTATTATTGGTATAATTTTGTGATGAATGACTTTGTGTTTATTGCGAAATTATTATTGTTTTCGTAATGCACGTTCATATTTTATATTATGCCTAGGAGATTTAAACATTTAGGATACCACTAGAAAGGTCTTAAAAGCATAAATACATTGGACCCACGTCTTTTATGAGTTTAAATTTCGGCGGTCAGAGTATTAAAAAGAAATTAAATATATTCATCCTAAAATATACGGACACTCCCCAACTTACAAACGAGTTAGGTTCCAGAAGTCTGTAAGTAGAGTTTAGGTAATAAAAGGTACTGTATAGTACATACATATGCAGTACTGTACTGTACTTAGGCTATAGACACTTAACCTTTATATAAAACAAAGTATACAGTATTAATGAATATTAATGCAGTACTAATGATGTTATAATACAGTACAGCACTGTAATATAGACATTACTACATGGGTAAGTTTTTGTTTGTATCTGTGAAAGTTTGTAACTCGATTGTTCATAAGTAGGGGAGCTTCGGTACTTTTATAACAAGTAGTGTACTGTTTTACCTGGAAATTAAGTTGTAGTCAATAAATTTTGAAGTACAGTACAGTATTGTAGGTATGCTTAAAAATATGTAGGAGTATAGAAGTAGGTTGTATTCAAGGTACATAGGCACTTATATAAGGGTTTTGAACTTAAGCGATCTTCGATGCTGTTCGATGAGGGACCACTGTATATTTTAAAGACACTTGGAAATATTGGTTGTAAAGCTACTGCAATAAATAGGGTTAGTGATTACTTACAAATGCTAAATATAATGAGTGTTGTTACGATAATTGTGTACTGTGCAGCCCTTCTTGCAACATAGGAAATTGCATGCTTCAACTAATGATATAAACACCTGTAACTGAGATTCAGTGCCTTTTAGTTTGTATTTTTAATTCATTTCATTATTTCCTAGTAAACCAGTTTACTTTACATGTTAAGTAATTCTTAACCTTAAACCCATTAAGACTTTGTGTTAATTTTTACGTAACATCTTTATATGGTTTACCTGTATGTAGTATCATGTAGGTTTCATCCTTGTTAAGCTTTATCTCTTACTTCTGACAGAACCTTCGCTTCCAAGGCGAACAGCAACCGTTTCCGCGTATGCCTCCCAATGACATGGTAAACGCCTTCAACAGTAAAGATGCTGTGAATAATTCCAATTGGTTTTCATCTCTCATTGCTGGACCAAGGCCAGAAACCAACTCTACCAATATGGAAATTTCCCGGGAAGCGTCGCCTAATACAACGCCTACTCATCAGGTTAGAGTTTTATTTATTTATTTATTTTTTTTAATATTAATGCCTTGCAAGAATTTTTTTTGTTTGGATGGGTTCCATATATGTTTTCAGTTTCATTATGGCGTAGTTTTTATGTTCTCTGTTGCTCCTTGGTTCATGTAAAATTCTTTATTAAAAAAGTGCAATGTTTAAGATTATTTTAGAGGGTTTGTGTTGTGGACTAGGCTTTTAGGAATACAGAAACAAATGATCCAATTGTGTTAGAGTGTGCTGCAGTAAATAACAGCCATATCAAAAGGTCGTCGTTTCTAGTCAGGTTCCAGAAGTACTTGAATATGGACTCATTCTTCGATTTTGCTTGATACCATAGCTGTATTTCAAAATCAAACTTAGAATGATGTTGTGCTCAGAGTTCTCTTTCCATATGTAACTACTGTATTTGAGTCCTGATTTCTCTCCCAATAAGAAACAAACTATTAAAAGATTTAAGTACTCCTAGAAGACAGCTTTTACTTTAGCAATTAGGGCAAATGGTAGATGCATCTTTAATTGGAAACTAGATGAAGGTATAAATCTCCCTAGCCATAAAAGGTAAATATTTTATTATAGAACAAAGAGACTGTTAAACCACTTTTTCCACTAGTAATTTATAGAGGTGAATTTTGTGTTATTGTTTTGATTATAAAGTTGAGACTGCTTGTTTGCAAGTGGACCAGTATCAAGTATTTACTTTTTTAGTTTAAAAGAACTTATTTTGTTTTGATTTTAATTTTATAGTGTGAAAGCTAGATTTTTATTTGCAAGTGGAATAATATAGGCTGTTTCATCTTAGTTTTCTGTTAAGTGTCTAGATAAACAAGATGTTCAAATTGGTGAATTAAACCTAGAAAAACTTTCAAGATATGGCTTGAATGGAGAAAGAATTTGGAGAGGGTTAGGCGAAAGATGAGTTTGAGGATATCTGTGCAGGATCATCATATGCTGTACTTATTGCCAGCAGCTGGAGAGGTATAGAACCAAAGAGTTATGATACTTTGACATAACTACTTCAACTCTCTTTTAATATGCTGCTTCAAGCATTTTGAACACTATGGAACATTATGAAAGTTGGCTGCTTTTGAAAGACCCCTGCTAGGCTAAAGGCTCTTTGCCTTCTGTACCATAGAATGCATGTTGAATATAGTGCAGGTTTGCTGTGTGTGATGCCTTTAGTTTGCTGTGATCATAATTAATCTCCTTTGATATTACCCTACGTTGTTGCAAAACAGCGTGAATCCAGACAATATCACCAAATATTGGCAGTGAATTTAAGTTTCAAAGGGAGTCCGGGACGTAAAACTGGAACACACAAACAAACAAGAAGTCTATTCAAAGCAAATAAAGCTTCTCTGATATATTAGACAGTAGTAAATTTAGATTGATTTTCTAAAGAAAAATGACCGTGTGTACATAATTATGTAAAGGCAATGGATGGTTTTTTAATTCATTACATAATTCTATTCGTTTTTTACTAGTACAGTATTGCTTTTTAGGTTTCCCAAGATTCTATTTATTGCATCATTATGACCACTTAGAATCAAAATTAAACTCTGAAGCTAGTTTCAGTTTTGTGAAACGTGAGTGAGGGACTGCATAGTATCGGTGCATATGTACTTTTGGTGAAGACATTGTATAAAGTGGAATTGTGGATTAGAGTATACCATATCTTAATACTCTGCTTTTTTTTAATTTTTGCTCACACATTTTCCAAAAAGTTGTCACTTGAAGCTTTTTCAATGGAAAGGGACCAAGATTACAAGTAGCCTATTTTGTTTGTTATGTATTCATTCTATATTTTGGAATGGACTAGCCTTGCATCGTCATTTTTGCCTAATACAGCTTGGCACAGTTATGCAATTAGATGCCAAAGTTTGATGCAGTTGTGTGATCAGATACCAAATTTTTAACTTGTGCTTATGACTTAGTCACTGTGAATTTTGCTCAGTGTAACTGTTTATGGAAGATAAGTCACTGTATATGAATTCTTTTTGTTTTGGTAGACGATTATGTCATATTGTAGTGCAGTATTATGTAACTTGATAAACTGAGACAGGATTTTTTTTCAATGATATCAGAGGATAATGGATTATAGTAACTTTGATAATTTCAGGTTAAGCCTGCCGTTGGTGCTAGTAAGGTACCTAGTGATGCTAATTGTTTCGTTTTAAATGTAGTTATACATTTGCTAAGAAAAAAATTAGAAACACTACTTGGGTACTGAATATAATTTTAGTGTGAAAATAAAACTAATAATTTTGAGAATATAGAAAAATTTTACACATTTGCAAATTTTTTATACTAATGTTAAATGTAGTATAAGGATCAGTACAGTAATCTTTTTTTATTTTGGCTTTGTAGTTATTAATTTTTTCCCTTTAATTTTCCCATGCGTGTGTGTGCTTGTGTATGTATGTTGGAACATAGCTTCTGGCTGTATCAGCCTTTCAAGCAATTGCAAATCCATCAACAGGCTTAGAGGTTTGTTTCATTTTTTACGATAGATTGTGCATGTGGGAAGCTACATTTTTTTTGTTTTATCAAACATTAGATTTAGAAGCTAGCAGGGGAAGCTTCACTCGCATACTTATTTGATATGTGGACCAGGTCGAATGGGCTTTGATGAAGGTATTTATTGTATTGGGGTTATTCTTTCAGTCTCATGGTTAATTATTTGATTATGTAAATTTGGTAGTTATAGTAGTCAGAGCTCTCGCCTCAGGAAATGATAAACCCATGTTCAAGTTCACTGCGGGATGTTAAGAAAGGGCGTTCCAGCCTTAATTCCTGAGCTCCTACCTGTCTTTGTCCAATCCCATTTGAATGAAGATTAAAAGTGATGAATAAAATGGCAAACAATAACCCCCCATCAGGACAGGAATAAGTCCACGCTATCTGAATGATTTCTATGGTCAGAGTAGAAGTTATTCAATGAGAGTGGGGATGCCTCACCTGTCAGAGTGGAGGAAATTCCTAAAATAACCCATTTGCGAGCTACATAGGGTCAGTATTGCCGTCACAGTATGGGACTGAACAAAATGAAAATTTGTATTTCTTTATTATCAATGAGTTCGAGAACAACATATTTAGCATTTTCTTCATGATAATGGAGAAAATGTAGCTATGAAGATGCAGTTGAGTTATTATTACTCAATTTGATCACCTTATTGTCTTAATATATACATTTTTTGAGATATTAAAATTTTCTTCAAGCTACCTGTTAAGTAGTGGCTTAATTACATACATCTATTTAATGCTCATTGAATTCATTTCTGGAATATATTGAAGTATCATTACTGTTAAATATATAATAATGTCATGTCTCCTTATCCTTGACTTGTGAAATAAGCCGTTTAGTATGTTTTATACTGTATCTTACGTAGGAGTTGGCATATTTCATATATCCTTTGCTTTGAGTACAAACTAATAGTTTTTTGTTTTCTTGTCAAGCTGTGGATGTAGTGTAGAAAGATATGGTTTAGAAACCCTAAAGGTTGACCTTTAAGGATGTGCTTATTTTGAAGTCTCGGAAACATGATTTTACCTTAATTCTTTTATTAATGGGCACCTCCATATTAGGACTGTTCAGTATGGGAGCAACATGTAGAATGACTATAGGGCTGAGTCATGCTCTTTTCCCGTCTTTAAATTTGTTATTGCAGGGAATTGGATATTTACATAAATATGTTCTTATCTACAATACCTAATAGGATTGCCTTAGTATTGATTGAGAAAGAATTTTGCTCATATATATCGTACCTTATGACCTGAAAGTATACGAAGGTTTGCATTCCCATCTATCTAAATTATCTTGCTGCAGAAAAGCTGCGGTTAAGATAGTCAGGTCATGAAAAAGCAAATTGGTATTTTGCTTCAATTCTGTTACGCCTGCTCTACTAGTATGAATAAGATTCAGTATCATGTTTGCACAAGTGTCAAGCTGAATATATCAGTGTTGTGGTACTATACAAAGTGATGATTTCCCAACTAAGGTTTAGACTGACCAGTATGTTTCAGAGTTAAAGTTTAATTTCCAATGAAAATATAGCCCACTTCAGGATATTTTTTTTTTTTATCTTGAAAGTATATTTAAGCAACGGTAATCTCTTACTGGAATTGAGGTAGTGATGAATTTTCTCATTTATATTCAGTCTTCTAGAATATATATCAAATATGACAGATAAAATAAGACTATAGTTAAGAATGTACAGAACTGCATGCAATGTGACATCACCCCCACATTCCCAAGGCACTTACCTGTTAATGTTTTAGTTATTTAATGAATGGTTCATGTCCTCTGTATACTTGCAGTATTTATAATATTTTTCTTATTAACCTATGCAGTCTACATTCCCTTAAGTTAATGTAATTATCTATATAATATTTTTTTTCGTTCTATACATTACAATGTTAGTGTTTAACATTCTGTTCAAATATTGGCGTTTTAATCAAATTACGAAAGTGTGTGATGCTAAATATGGACACTTTTGGGTCAGATTGAAAATAACGTAATTTATATTTAGTGAAATAAAATGTTTATCAGTTATCAAAAAGTTATCACAATAGGTATGTATGAAATTGTTAAACATCTAAGAAATACTGACTAGTACTTGCAATACAAAAGCTTATAGACTTTGATTATATATTTATGTAAATAGATTGATAAGCTTTAGTTTTTGTAATTGTTTTGTAGATGGGTGTAATGATCGTCAAAGTAACTACATATAAGTAATTTGCAAAGGTATCTAAATGGTACAAACTAGCGATATTTGTCATTTTACCGAATAGAATTTAGAAAGGGTCCATGATGAAGCTTGAAGACTGATCCCCTTATGGTTGTTTATGCCGGATATGGCAGTGCCAAGATATTAGTACTCAAAACAGCAATGTAGATAGTAAAGGTTATTTTTAATGCTTTTATTATGTATTAGCAATTGATAAAAACTGCAAGTCATGTAATCTACTCGTGATACATTAATCTATACTTTTGTCGTGCATTTAGCCTTAACTGATTTTTTGTTTAGCAAATAATCTCTCGCTCCTTCTCACTACTATTTAATTGGTCACTGTGACGATCAAGAGGGACAGTGTTTGTGATTGTGCTCTTCCATGACTAACTGAAAAATGTGTTTAAACCCCAGTGGTTGTTTAAGCAGACAGAATATGAAGTGTTTTTACCATAGTTACATCAACTAACATTCGTTGAATAGCTAATTGTAGCATTCATAGCTCTGATAAAATAATGGTGTTTCGGACAATCATTTAACACAGCTATGCCAGTTACAGAACTATGTAAATTGTATAATGCCTTAGTTTATAGCTTATTTAGATGCTTGTTATTACTAGTAACCTTGTTTAGGACCAATGTCACGCCAGGAATGCTGTACACCCGTCACATTGCTGTTTTTAATGTATAATGTATATTTTTTTGCTAACTGAGGAATATCAATTGGCTGGTAGTGTAGAAAGTTTACTCTAGGAAACATAACAGTTCATGAAATATTAATTACGCAAAGAATTAATAATTCCGTTTTAGGAAGAAGTAATGTACACTCTTTGCAGAAAGTGTGTTGCCTATATATAGGTTTTAAACTATATCATGACTGAGGAGAGTATAAGTGTAATGAATATGAACTGCAATTTCTAGAAGCATTTGCTGAATTGAAAGTACAGTATTTTGTATTGATATTGCTTTATGTGTTGTTAGTATTTACTATAAAGCAATAATGTAATCAACTAATTTACTTGTTGAAATTTTAAAAGCAAGAATGCATTAATAAACATATATATGAGCCTCATAATTATGCTCAGTCTTTATATCTGAAACCTAGTGACTCCATATGTATCTTAAATCTGGCATATAAATGTTACACTTTATTATGAGCAATATTTACAGGAAGCCATATAAATAGGTACTGTACAGGGAATTGCTGTTGTTAGAACCCGTATACTAAACCCCATAACATGAATTCATGAAATTATAGTTATTTTGTACTTAAAATTCTAAAACTGGGACAGTATCTACTTGAGTTTAATATACATATAAGCAGAGTGACATTACCCTCCTTAGATTGAATAACGGGCTTTATCGTGTTATCATTACATTTGGTATAGGTATTATCTCTGAAATAAATTTGTCATAAATTCACGTAGAGCACAATAGTGTATATGTATACCTGCAAAGACTCATCACATAACATATTAAAATTGCAACTTAATGTAACGTGTGGAGCATTTTTGTGACTGGCATAGTGAATTCTCCTTCATTTTAGTTATAGTGGTTATTGTTACAGCAACTGTTTACTTACTTGTTGCTCTACAGAGACATTTAAAAGAATTGTCAAGAATCACTTGCACTAATACTAAAAGTTGTATGAAAGTGACAGTTTTTCATCACAGTCAGAAATATATACAGTATAGGCTATAGTTACAAGATAGCTTGCATATTTTGTCTTTTTTATTATCATTGCATTTTTATAACTTCCTGCCTGAGTCAGAAATGATCATTTTGAAAACTGCCAAGTATAGAAGCATATGCAAACATACATGATTATAAATCTTTATATAACCTGAAGTGTCACAGAAAGTTTCCATTAAGTAAACTATTTGCTCAATACTATATATATATGTTGACTTTGGTGAAAAAAACTAGGGTATGAACTTTTTTCCTCTTCCACTTATCACTACCACTTACTATGTATCTCATCCGTGCTTTGCTTATCAACGCTATTGTTGCCTCTATATTGAAGACTGATTACTTCTACTTTTAACTCCTTGGCAGTCCTTTTTTGTAGCTTATTTGCTTATTAGTGCCCTTGTGTGGGTGTGGTGTGCATTGACAGATGGACCCCCCCTCGCTTCCACCACAACCTGAAGGAGGAATCCTGTCTCCACAGAAGCCTGTCAATCTCCTACCCGAGGTGCCCATCCAGCAGACGCGCAAGCTTACGGAAAGAGAAACCAAAGATTGCGAAGTGATCGGTAAGTAGCTGATGCTTATGGGGTTTTCCTTTTTATGATATATTCTTTTATCAGTTTATCTTTATATTTAAATTTAGCTTTTATATTATTGTGTCATGAAGCTTAAAGTATATATTATATTGGACTGTGTTTGGCAGTTACGAGGATAATCAATCGTGTATAGTCAACTAATATTTACATATTTTAGTCCTTTCAAAGTATTAATTTCGTTCTATGCTGGTTTTTTGGTATTTATTTTGTATTCTACTGAATTTCAGCTAATATACTGTACTTGAAGTTATAGCTGCAAGATTATCTGTTCTGTAGTTATTGAATTATAATATTTTGTAGCTCTAGATCTCAAAGGTAAACTCAATGTAAGTTTGTGGCTTGTATTATTTGACATCCCCCCAAAAAAATAAAGTAATAACAACATAGGGAAAGAACTATATTCACATCTGATCATGATTATTATTAACCTCTTTATGTGCAAATACGGAATAATGTAAATGGGTATTTCTAGTTAAAAAGCATATGCTAGCATTGTTAAAAAAAATAAGATTAGTTATGGAATCCTGAAGCCATGCAACCTTATCTTTTTTGTTGTTAAGTTGTAGGCACCCTCTTAGAAAAATAATAAGATATTGTGTTAATGAAGCCGTTGGTTATTAGTGTGGCTAATATAAGTCTTTTCTACAGAGCGGCTCATCAAAAGCTACTTCTACATCGTCCGGAAGAGCATACAGGATATGGTCCCTAAAGCAGTCATGCACTTCCTAGTCAATTATGTCAAAGACAACCTCCAGTCAGAACTTGTCAAACACCTGTACCGAACAGACGAGATAGATAGCTTCTTATCGGAATCTCCAGAAATTGCTCTGCGGAGGAAAGAAGCCGCAGAGATGTTAAAGGTAAGTGCTGTAGTGTATATACCAAGTTTTGATATTCAGGTGGCTTTAATGTTCTTATTATTTTTCCAGTTTGTTTCGACTTGCCAATCTTAAGACAGTTGGCTGGAAGTTGCTCCTCATACACAGGGGTAAATCATAAGGCCTAAAATACAGGTTCTTCAGACATGTTGTGCACATTTAAATCGGAATTATGACACTTTTTATTGTTGGAGATACTATTTGAACACTTTTCCATATTCATTTGGCAACAATTAGTTGTGTTATAAAGGATATTCTTGATTAATATTGATAACATGAATAAAGACCACTGACATAATAGGCCACTAGATAGGGTTAATACAGACACCCGCAAGGATTGCCATGGCTACAGCTGATATTTTTCCCTTTGATGTACAAATATGTACCGTAAATCTGCCTAGGATGATGGGGCTTGAAGTGTGTTGTTGACAGTGAATGCATGCATCATGGTGAGTGATTGATTATGGTCAGAAAGATTAAGGTTTTTATGTTATCAAGTGTTTTCTTTTGGTTGTGGCCATCCTATTGATGATGGTATGTGAAAGCACTGTTCACATTCTTTTTTTCCTTTGTGTGTTGGCTTTCCTTGCAGTTTAGCATAGTGATTACAGCAATAGAAAAAAAAGAGTAACTCATAAAATAACCAATTTAACTCATTTTTCTTCTGCATATTGTAAATAGTGAACCAGATCAAAACTGTGACTGCACCTCTCTGGTTGCCATTTCTAACCAGACCTCTTCCTTGGAGTTTGTGTTTTTACTTGGTTCATACCAGATTATTTTCTTCCTTGCATCCCTTCCATAATTCTTGGATGCAAGGAGCACTCATTCATCCCCTCATACCCTTGGTAACCTAACTCTGAACCTATTGCCTGTAAAACATGCAATATTAATGCTTTCTTCAGTTTCACATCACCCATTCTTTCAAGGTGTCCATGTGCGGGAGATTCATCAATCTTTTCTGGTTCCCAAAAGTACCTTTAGGACTCATTATTTACTCTGTGAAGCCTTCTTATTCTACAGATACCTTTGAAAGCTCTTCATACTGTGTCCATATCTATGTTATTGTGTATCATTTCTATATTTCTGCCTTGTTCATAATCTGGTACTTCTTCCTAAAGGCGTTTTGGTGCTCAGGCCCGAAGAAGGCAGGTTTCTTTGCCCATCGCAGTGTCACACGCATCAAAGCAAACAACAAACAAAAATTTTATATAAAATATACTTATTTTTCTCATTCACCTTCATATAAAATATTGTACACTTGCCTGTACTGTACTATTAGAAGAAATTTGTTAGACCAAAATAGTTTAGGTTACGATTTCAGTAAAGTGATCACCATATCCAACTTAAATGGATTTCTCTTTTGCTTTTACTACATCTCATATACACTCACCATGGGTAATATTTTCTTTTTTCCAGGCCCTGCAGAATGCGAATGTGATCATTGGTGAAATTCGAGAAACCCACATGTGGTAGTCGTCATCACACGAAGAGGAAAATAATGTATATCATACTTCTCGCATATTTTAAGAAATGAATGTAATAAAAATGTTTCATGCACCTGTAGATTCTCATTAATTATTATTTTCATTCTTGAAGACAGGATACCTAGATATACATATTATGGAAGTTTTTTTTTTACATTAGTCCATTCATATTTTGTTTTATCACTACTGTTGTTCTCATATTTGTAACTAGTCATATATGGTTTCTGGTAAGATTAGTTCCTTACTATAATGTTTTTGTATTGTGGCATTGTTTTTGACTTGTTTTAATTTCTTGAAAATGCGTTTACATTTAGGTTCACTTCCAAAACAAATTTGATACCTATAAAATTCTGTAGTTATCCCACAAACTCAAGTTGGGTTTACAAAAGGTTCATTCTAATATGATAGCTATTGCAGAATTAACGTGTGTTTGTGTTTATTCTGTTCTTATAACTAGTGTGTGACACTCAATAATAGCACGCAAATAATGCTTTATATATATATCCAGCATTTGAGTAAATTTCTTAACTGAGTACTTGGCTTAAACGTTATTGCAAGGATACCAATCATATGAAACTTGAATATTTTTCTTTTAATGCTCAAAGTTTACATTGTATAAGATCTTTTTCTAAAACTCTTTTCTTATTGCTCATGTATGAGTATCCTAATTTCCTGTTGTTATACCATCATGACCGCTTCTTTTGTGTCTTATTTGCTATAACTGAATCTAGATACAATATTACAGCTTACATTGCAGTGTGTTTAAATGGATGATTGGTAAATATCATTGTGTACTCATGTAATTTATGTAGACATGGGGACTGTGTTGCAAGGAATGAATTGATGTCTCCACGTGCATGGTTGATTTTGCCGGAAGTTGGGTAATGTATACAGGTTGAAATCTGGTTGCTAAGTGGTAAAACAAGTTTGTATGTCATTCTTTGTTTGCAGTCTGTGATACACTGCTGACTTAACTGAGCAAATAAACTGCAGTTTGAGGATGTACTTCTTTGTGGAATATAGTTTAAATGTGTATGTCTGTATGTGTACTTTGGAACTGATTTTACTTAGTTTAAACATACCATCCTTATCTACTACCAGCAGTTGATGCACACCAATTTCCTGTTATGTATTATAAGAGAAACAAACCAAGTGTATAGCGATAATGTATAAAGATTTATCATTTTAAGATGCAACTTTCAGTTATAGCAATTTCCAGATAAGCAGCATTACTGTTATATAATTACAGAGCCTACCACCATCATATTACTCACCGTATCTCTATATACTTGAAACTCTGGGATTCTATGAGTTTTGTACCTTTGTTTGTTTTCATAATGTCCTAAATTTTTATGAACGTTATATGTTGATTCATACCTCAAGAAATGTACTAGCATAAAATGAAATGGTCAAATGTAATTCACATGTACAGCGCAGTCATTGGAATCACATATAGTACAATTTTTCTTAGCTATAGTTCAGTTTAGGAAAAAGGTTTTAACTTATAAAAATAATTTAATTTTCCACTTCGAGACTAGCGTGATTAGCGTTGTTATTTTTCACGTGTATTCCTTCTTTCATATTGATTCCTTAGCCTCTGATTTGAAGTAATATTTCTTATTTATAGTTTTCAGCAGCTATTGTTCTTATAAATACTCTGACCATACCAGCTTTGTATTTTTGCTGGTCCATAATTGTAAATGATACTGAATGTGCTGTCTTGTGCTTAGATACATATAGGATGTACAATTATTAAAAAACATATTTTTTCTTCTTGACTTAAAACTAATGTACTCTATAGTACTTAAAGTCTGATTATTGAATGGATTTGAAATGTCTTGTATAACAAAAGTGATCTAAAATTCTGAACAAGATTTTCTTCCCTCTCTTTCTAACTTCCCATTTTCTGCGAAGTACTATTTAGGTAGTATTAATAGTCAAAATACAGTAGTTTAGATCAATTTCTCATATCTCGTCCTCATGAAGTGTAGAAGAGTATAATGAAAGTAAATACCTGTATAGGAAATTGGTTTAAAAGGTTTTATGAAATGGTCCTTCTTTCACATGAATATGTTTTGGAAGTAATGACTAAATATGCAGTAAGGGATGTCTCAACTCAGAAAAAGTAAAATCAAAAGCATGTTATGAAATGTTAGTGTGAGATACCTTGAGCAGTTTTTACTATTACTGTGAATAAATGGTTACATTTTAATACACCATGGGAAACAAAAAGTAATAATATAATTATTTTTTTATTTGACAAATGAATTAACCGAGAAACTGTGGTATAAAAAAATTAATAAACTAGTCGAAATTTTATTATATAGCTGGTGTAATACATACCATGACCTCTGAAATTTATTGTATGGTAGTCCTGTAGTAATTGTACTTTACATAGGTATCTCTAAAGTATCAAAGATTCTATGTATTATTTTCTTTTACTAGGACAGGTAGTGATCATAAATTGTCATATATAGCTATGTCAAGAGACTCGCGTACTAAGGCATCTAACACAAATTATTTTCTGTTCCTGTCATTTGTTATATACACCAGACTTAATCGAGGTAGTACTATATCGCATATACAATGCACTGTATATGTAACTGCTTACAGTCTACAGAATTTGTAATATGAGTCATACATCAAATGTTCCTTGAGATAAATATGTGCAACAAATAATTACAGTAAAAAGTCTTTGTAATCAAGTAGCTAATAGAATCAGCAGTTCCCATTTTTTGTTTTTAATAATAAAAAAAATATGTACTTAACTGCATATAAAACTTATTTTTGACAAGTGCTTTACATATAAGTTGTAGCAACGCCACTATGTGTAACAATATTAGATTTGCACATTCACTGTATAAGAAATCCAAGAGATGGGGTACAAATGATAATTGATCTCTTGATCATGCTTCTAGATGAGCAGGAATGAATTGCCCTTATTAAATACAGACTGATAACTGAAGTAAAAGAAGCTGCAGTGGTCAACGTAATGGCTATTCATGGTATATTGTACTATGCACTCACTGAAATTATATAGGAAAGTCAGTATGAGGTTGCTGTATGGAAGCAATCGCTCACTGAAGCTACAGTCAGGTCATATTAGATAGGATTAAATGTATCGTCTTCGTTTTACTCCATCAAAGCATACGGACAGATTTTTAGTGGCACAAAGGAAACTGCTATATTAGGTTTTACACGAACGTGAATATCTAGGTATTCTCAGGTATGTACGCTACAATATACTGAACATTTACACAGTAAGTTCCTAGCAAACGTGAAGGAACTGTATTTAAGAAATTAATATTTTTTACTGTGCTATGGTGAACATCAGATAACGAGTTGTGTTCATGTAATGGTGCATCCCTACGAGTCACATTATTATTATTCGTGAGATTATTTATACTATTACGATAATATGCACTCTTGCACAGCACTGCGGAATATACAGATAACAGAAGTTAATGTACAGTATAGTAAATTATATATATCGTGTTAATTGTTTTTATAAGCTTTTAATAAATATTGAATGAATACTGGTTGTGATATTTTTTATATTCACACGTGTCATTATCTACTTATTTTTATGAAGTTTTAAGTGGTTAACAAGATCATCATTTTGCATACATGTTGTCATTTGCTAATTTTTCATGGTTATGTGATAAATTTTGTTTTGTAATTTTGCCCTCGTGTCGATATGCTTCCGACAAATTGACGATATTGTCAACACTTCGCGTCTGACCGGCATACATATATACTGTAATTCCAAAAGAAAAATATTGCACTAAAGAGGCATCATTAAATTAATGTAGTTATCAATATTATTCACCATGTCAGAAGCAAGAAAGTACACAATCAAAGATTTTGTGGATTGAGTTTTTATAGTTGTATTAATACGTAACTTGGCAGACTCGGCTACAGTGAATCTTCATGCAAAAATCAGATTTAAGCCCAGCCATCTTACAATTCTGAGAAATTATTTTCAATATTATAGTCTTTTAGTGACATAGATTACGAATCTGTGAAGATTACAGTTTAAGCTATAGCTAAGCTGATATATCTGAGTCTCTCTTCTAAGTTTCAATCCACAATATAGAATACACAGATTCCCTATGATGTATATGTGCAATTTTTTTTTATAACTAGAAATGGTTAATTTCCTTTTTCGCTTGTAAGTTTATTTTTGAATATGTATATAAGGAATATGGCGTTCACCAGTTATGTATAATAAAATGTTTGCTCTTTTATGTGTTTTGACTGTTTCCTTAATAGTCAGTATTTTTAATATTTTGCAGTAATGTTTTAGAAAGTAATAAGCAATGATCATGGAAAAGGCTTTCCTTTTTGCATTGTTGATTTCGAAAAAACAATGATAGCATTCCTAATTGTATTTTACTTGCCCTTATATATATATATATATATATATATATATATATATATATATATATATATATATATATATATATATATATATATATATATATATATATATATATATATATATATTATATATATATATATATATATATATATATATATATATATATATATATATATATATATATATATATATATATATATATATATATATATATATATATATATATATATATATATATTTTTTTTTTTTTTTTATAATGAATCAGAAATGTTTGTGCGACTTATGAGTCCCAAACTTGAATACATAGCACTACTCTGGAAGTCGTACTTAGAAAATAATACTAAATAGCAGGAAAACTAAAGGCTATGCTACAAAGCTCGTGCTGGAAGTGCAGGACCTCATTTATGAGAAAAAGGAAAAAAGAGATAAAGGTACCACCACTCGAAGCCAGAATGGGCAGGAATCGATATCAGTTTGTAAACACCTCAATTGGTTCGACATGGCCAGTGGGGAATGATCTCTGACATGAGGGCTTTAAAGTTCGATCGTGGTTTGAAGATTCGTAAGAAATTTATCTGTAGATGCATATTTATTTTGTTTTTTTTTGCATTTTATTTTAGTGCATGAACTGAAATTTGCTAAGAACCTGAATATACTAAAACATTTAATTTGAAGATAAGATATGAGGAATATCAGCTTATAAAAAAAAAAAAAACTACCAGGCACACATGCAGATCTGAACATCAAGAAAGATCATGACTGACAACATCTGGGTTTATGGAATTCTGTTCATAGCTATATAACTGAACTCTCACCCGGAGCTCTATTTCCCAGGAGGAAAATTTCTTTTTAAATGATGCCACCACTCACTGCTTCTGGCGAATTTGGCCAGATTTCTTAGGACAAATTTGCCAAGTTAGCTCAAGCTTAGGCTATATTCAGACTAATATAAAAAGAGGCTGCCTGACTGATTGATATCTTTGGTAACCTAATAAACACGGAAATACTTTTTTTTTTTTTTTAGATTCTCCACCCACGGATGGGTGGAACGGGTCATGGAGGACCCATAGGGTGGTCGCCAACCGGCACAGGCCCCAACCCCCCACTGTGGTGACCAGCCACAGCAGTAACCTCCCCAGTAAACACTTAAACTCTCTTGCCTGGACGAGGCGCGATCCGTCGACCTCGCGAATGCGAGGCCAGCGCGATACCACTGTACTAGCCAGGAGGCTCAACGGAAATACAGGCAAAAGTCTAACTATTACTTTAGTGCTTCAAAACGGTGTTCTCCTAAATCTAAAGCAAATATGTTTCAGTAAACTATTAAACAAGAAGAACAATTAGAGCAAATTATCAATTAATTTGTCAGTTGTCATAGTTTATTTGAAGTTTTATGCCTTGCCGCTTGAGGGAGCATTTGAGGGGTCTTAAATCTTCTTTGAGGGGTCCATTCCCCCTATACCTCCAGCAAGTTCGCAAATGGCTATATATATATATATATATATATATATATATATATATATATATATATATATATATATATATATATATATATATATATATATATATATATATATATATATTTCATATCTTACCCCTGACCGTAACTCGAACCTAAGACACATAATTACTGTGCCAATGCATTATCAACTACACCACTGAAGGTCTAAAGGAGAAAAATACCTAGCAGCTTAACTGCTAAACTAGGATTGAACGCTTTCTCTCTTA
>JAXCGZ010007951.1:50000-72904 GCA_037179515.1 Halocaridina rubra | reverse complement strand
GAATTATCCTCAACCAAGAAGCCACCAAGATCATTAAACCATTAACAAAGAAAAATGTTAATCCTTAAAATGATAAATGATCTGAAAGAAGATAGCCCCCACCATATTATTATAATTAAAAGAATATTAATCTGGTTGGGGGCTTATCTTGAGGGATAACTTCGTTGAGGCAGCGCTTCAGGAGGGCTTTATCAATTATGTCAGGGGTCCATTGTCCCCTAGATAGATTAAAATTGTCCTTCATTTCAATGAGGGAAGATTCCACAATTTTCCGTTTGAATTGACAGGTACTTTTAAATAGCATAGTGGCACCACTCCAATCAATCCGATGATTATGTTCATTGATGTGGGTAAAAATAGCTGAATTTTCTTGATTATATCTTACTGCTCTCTTGTGTTCTAAGACTCTCTGGGATAGAGAGCGGCCTGTTTGTCCTATGTACACTCTATTGCAATCATTACAGCTTATTTGGTATACTCCTGCATTAACTTCTTTTTTGTTTTGGCTAACGTTAACTAATTCTTTTCTTAAAGTAGTGGGATAGTTAAAAGTGAATGGGGACTGTTTACCTAATGTATCATTTATGACGCCTAGCTTTTGGTGAAAAGGAAGGAGGATTTTGTTGAAATTATTTTCTTTGGGGGTCCTGTGAGGATTGTAAAAAACATGTTTAGCTTTCTGCAGAGCTTTGTCTAAGAAAAAGGGAGGATAACAAAGTTGGTCAAGCTGAGAATAAACCGTTTGAATTTCATGTTCTAAATAATTGGAGCTGCAAATCCGGAGGGCTCTAAGGAATAAATTCGAAGCTATACCTAATTTTACTTTTTCTTCATGATAACTATAAAAGTGCACATAAGACGCAGAGTGGGTGGATTTTCTATAGACTTTAAACTTTGTTATCCTCCCTTTTTCTTAGACAAAGCTCTGCAGAAAGCTAAACATGTTTTTTACAATCCTCACAGGACCCCCAAAGAAAATAATTTCAACAAAATCCTCCTTCCTTTTCACCAAAAGCTAGGCGTCATAAATGATACATTAGGTAAACAGTCCCCATTCACTTTTAACTATCCCACTACTTTAAGAAAAGAATTAGTTAACGTTAGCCAAAACAAAAAAGAAGTTAATGCAGGAGTATACCAAATAAGCTGTAATGATTGCAATAGAGTGTACATAGGACAAACAGGCCGCTCTCTATCCCAGAGAGTCTTAGAACACAAGAGAGCAGTAAGATATAATCAAGAAAATTCAGCTATTTTTACCCACATCAATGAACATAATCATCGGATTGATTGGAGTGGTGCCACTATGCTATTTAAAAGTACCTGTCAATTCAAACGGAAAATTGTGGAATCTTCCCTCATTGAAATGAAGGACAATTTTAATCTATCTAGGGGACAATGGACCCCTGACATAATTGATAAAGCCCTCCTGAAGCGCTGCCTCAACGAAGTTATCCCTCAAGATAAGCCCCCAACCAGATTAATATTCTTTTAATTATAATAATATGGTGGGGGCTATCTTCTTTCAGATCATTTATCATTTTAAGGATTAACATTTTTCTTTGTTAATGGTTTAATGATCTTGGTGGCTTCTTGGTTGAGGATAATTCGTTTGGATTAGACCTGTCCTGTTATCAAAAAAAAAATTTTTTAATCCCTCAGGTCTCATGAGTCCTTTTGTTTATGTCTCCCCCTTCTTTGTTATTTTGTCTCAGTTGTGCTTGAGAAGGGATCCAGTTAGGATCCGAAATATAGCATTGTTTTATAAGTTTTGTTTCACTGATGGGCTTCCTTACTATTTAGTGCTGTATGCTAACAGTTTGTACTTATTTATATGTATATATATATATATATATATATATATATATATATATATATATATATATATATATATATATATATATATATATATATATAAATATATATGTACATATATATGTATATATATATATATATATATATATATATATATATATATATATATATATATATATATATATATATATATATATATATATATATATATATATATATATATATACATATATATATATATATATATATATATATATATATATATATATATATATATATATATATATATATATATATATATATATATATATATATATATATATATATATATATATATTGATGGATAGATTGATAGATAGATAAAGAGATAGATAGATAGATAAATCGATAAAGATATTGGCATGTTGATAGATTGATTAATATATAGCTAGGTAGATCAATATATATATAAATATATATATATATATATATATATATATATATATATATATATATATATATATATATATATATATATATATATATATATATATATATATATATATATATATATATATATATATATATATATATATATATAGAGAGAGAGAGAGAGAGAGAGAGAGAGAGAGCCATAAACTCTTTCTCTTGAATAAGACTGCTCCAAAGGATGCTTCCAAAGTGGATCTGCCAGACGTTGGGAACCCTATCATACCCTCAGCTTTAACTCTCTGTACCAGTCACGGATTCTCTCTCTCTCTCTCTCTCTCTCTCTCTCTCTCTCTCTCTCTCTCTCTCTCTCTCTCTCTCTCTCTCTCTCTCTCTCTCTCTCTCCAGACATCATTTCACATCCATTCTTGTGACAGGCGAGATAGAGGTACCATTCATAACTTTGATGTTTATTACTTTCAGGGTTATAAATTTTATGTTTATGATTTCTAAACCTTCTTCATCTCCAGTATTTTCCATTTTGATGGTCATACCAATTATTTTCAAGCTGTAGCCATATTAATAATATAACCCTTTAAAGATGTTAGGCAATATCACACTACAGTAGTCTGGTAAAAGGCAACCGTCCTAGCCCTTGGTATAAAAGGGAGTCTGTGACGTAAAACCGGAAGACTATGGAAGTCTGGTAAGGATATAATTTTTTATTTAAAGGTGAAAGCATGCTTATTTTTTTTTTTTGCATCATTTTGGGATGTTCCTTGCGTGTCATAAAACTAGACTAAATAGGGTGGACGGAGGGGACTAAGAATCTCTTCTTTTGCATATGCCTCCCAAAAATGACTCAAGGTTTTGCTTTGATTCAGCCACCCCTTTATAAAGGGGATTTGTTTTTGTTTTTTACATAGAGGAAAACAAATTTAATGCGACAAGACATTTACTTTGCTCAGATCATCCTCACCTCTTTCCTTCATCAAGTGTTATGGGTCAAGATATTTTTTTTAGAGACTATTATTGCCAATCTCCATTTCCCTGTCATATGGAAAATCTCTTCCCTTCTCCACTAGGTATATATTCATTTTTCCTTTGAGAGGGGGCAAGAGTACTTCCGTATTTCTCTACATGTCGTAAAAGTCAGCATAATGGGGCAGAGCAAGGGGATGAGTAATCCCCTCCACTGCATTTCCTCCCACAAAGAGTCATGTTTTTGCTTTGGCCCAGCCACCTCCTAATAAGGGGGATTATGGCTTTGTATATTTAAGTAGACGTTTAAAGGTGCCATACGATGGATAATGAGCTACCATTGGTGTTGGCCTATACTAAATATTTTGAGGAGAATATGAGAAGATAAGTATTGCATACCATCTAACAAAATTGGAATTATTAATACCAAAGAAATATGGTTTAGTAATGAATGCCAAAGCACAAAGGAACTGAGAGATATATGCTGGAGTTGGTAGAGGAAGATGAAAAGTATGAATGCTTTGCGAAATTATAAATGAGACAGAAATGAATGCATAAATGAAAGAAGAGTCGCAAAAGGGATATATGAGAGTGGCATTATGAGGAGAGCTAAGGAAAACTGTCAACTTTCCTGAGTTTATCAGAGGGAATTATAAGTTGAACACCAATTTTTAAAGCTTGAAACGGCAGAGAAAGCATCTCTGACACATAGATTGATTCACAAAATATTAAAGGAGTCTCAGTTAGTACTTAAGGTAGAGAATACCCTACCTCCTCAGTTTGCAGAGGTAAGAGAACGTTAGCAAATTTAAATAACATCGTCTTTCCAATTACATGAGTAGCCTACGACAAGTGTTGATGGAATTAGAAACTCATATAGCTGTTGGGCCGTACAATATATCCCCTTAAGATATATAGTGCAACATTATTATTATTATTATTATTATTATTATTATTATTATTATTATTATTATTATTATTATTATTATTATTATTATTATTATTATTATTATTATTATTATTATTATTATTATTATTATTATTAATATTATATTAATAATAATAATAATAATAATAATTATTATTATTATTATTATTATTATTATTATTATTATTATTATTGTTATTATTATTATTATTATTATTATTATTATTATTATTTTGACCTTTAACAGTGACGGCAGTGGAAGTATGGTCATTGGCCGGGAGCTCTGCTCTCCTTCCTTGTGATCTGAGTGTTCACGCCCCTGAAGATTCGGTACAAATGGTCATGTGGCTGAGAGAAGGAAGTCATACACCACTCTTCAGGTAATAATAACTAACTGATTATTTCTAAATTAGGTTCAGAATCTTCTTACGACTTCATATGTCAGTGTTTCAGTAAGTTACTATGGCCAAGTCAGACAATCAGTCAGTTTTCAATATCCAATTTCTTTTTTTTTATTCTCCACCAATGGATGGGCGGAGTGAGTCATGGAGGACCCATCAATATCTAATGTTATCTGAGTTCCAAGTGCCTACCCTGTTTAAGAAATACTGTTCTTGGTAAATAATAGGAATAGTCATCAGAAGAATACATATTGAGCAGTATTCCTGTCTTTGTTTCATGTAGTAGGTTGGCTCATGGCACCAGCCGCCCGTTGCGATACTACAGCTGAAGGTTTTCTGAACTTAAATAGGTATGTCCAGGACAGTTCGATGTTAAGTCTTCCTTCAGTTACGGTTCTTTTTCTATGCCTACAACTACACTGAATATTCTTGGATATTCATCACACATCTATTATTATCCTTTCACATCTGACAAGTCATTACACTCTCCATCACTGTTTCTCTTTACTTTATTTATTCTTCGTGCCCAGGCCCGATGAGGGCTGTTTTATATTATAATTTTTTTTTGGCCCATCCTGGTGTCACAATCACATGAAAAAAAAATACAGTGTACAGTAAACTAGTATGTTTAGCTATACATTGTGATGCTTACCAGGTAAGTTCATTGGTCATATAATGGATGAAGAAGCAACAGTTAGCGTTATAATAAGAACATGGTTTGAGAATAGGCATCCATATTTTACCTCGAATAGTTATTCTTATGGATACCCATGTAGGTTAGGATGTGAGAACCTTAGTATATACAGGACACGTAATCAACTTAACTGTATACTTTGTAAGAAATGATCAGTAAGTGTTCTTTTACATCTGTCTTTAGTTACAGTACTCATTTAACATCTGTCGAAGTAATTCAGGTAACATACATTGAATATCCTATATAATGAAACAAAAGTATGTCCTAGGAACATGAATCATAATTACTAAGAATATACTGCCCCGGTAGTGAAACTTAGCTCTGTAGATTTGGTGACTTATTCTTGGAATTTTCTTCCAAAGTCATTTTATTTTTAAGGGCAAAAGAAATGCTACTGACATGGTGACTTGGAGACTTTCAATATATGTTTTTATCACTTTCTTTCTGAGTTATCTACATTACTAACTGCGTTAATAATGCATACTTCAAATGCTCTGTTTTTCATATCTACCCTATGAAATCTTTCCAAAAGTCATCCGCAACAATACTCTTAAGAGGTTATTAGATACACTCAGATCATTTTTGTCACAATACTGTCTTTGCATGGGCTCTTATTGTCGTCAATAGCTCGAAGATTGTAATCAACTTATTGAAGAGTTTCTTCCGAGATCTGATAGTATTAAATTGCAATTTATAAAAAAGAAAGGCGAGATACTCATTTCTTTGGCAAAAAGGAGGAAACATATCCAATTTGTAGCGTATAATAATAATATATAATAATAATAATAATAACAATAATAATCATATAATAATAATAATAATAATAATTAATAATAATAATAATAATAATAATAATAATAATATAATAATAATAATAATAATAATAATAATAATAATAATAATAATAATAATAATAATAATAATAATAATATAATAATTATAATATAATAATTTTTTTTTCAGAATGGGATAGGATAGGAGGGGAAAAAAGGGGAGGGGATTAAGGATATAAGGGAATTGGAGGGAAAAGCATGAAAATTAAATAAAGTAAGAGAAAAAAGAGAGGGGCAGACCCTCGTGCTAAGTTTTGATAATAATAATAATAATAATAATAATAATAATAATAATAATAATAATAATAATAATAATAATAATAATAATAATATTAATAATAATAATAATATAATAATAATATTATTATTATTATATATTATTATTATTATTATTATTATTATTATTATTATTATTATTATTATTATTATTATTATTATTATTATTATTATTATTATTATTATTATTATTATTATTATTATTATTATTATTATAGGGCATTTTTTAATATTTTCAAATAGTTTGCCTTCCTTGTCAGGAATCGAACCTGCAAACTCTAGTTTAGAGCAACACAGCGTAATTCACTTGATCACAGAGGCTGTATATAAGAGAGAGGACTGAATTATCCTCTGATAATCCTAAACGGAGGGGCGCCACTGCGACCATTATTTTCCGTTTTTCCCCTCTCTGCTACCCACCAAGGCCAATGGTGGATTGGGGAGTTGACAAAACGATGAATAATGGTTGCAGTGGGCGTCCCTCAGTTTGGCATTATCAGAGGATAATCCACTTCACTCTCTTATACACAGACTCTTTGGTCTAGTGGGTTAAGCTGTCTTGCTCTAAGCTACACTTTACTAGTTCGATTCCCTACAAGGAAGGGATATTATTTGAAGACATTTCATAATGTGCAATTGCATTACATTTGTTTCATCTAATTTACCTTGGATGTTGAAGAGGAGAATTAAATATGTTCGCTGGCCACTGGCCGGTTGGGGAGAGGGGTAAAGCAGAGAATAATGGTAGCAGTACCATTCCTCCATCTGGTATTATCAGAGGATAATCCAGTTCTCTTTCTTTTACACATACTCTGTGGTCTACTGGATTAAGCTAAGTTGCTCTAAATTAGAGTTCTCAGGTTCGATTCCTGACAAGGAAAGGGGATTATTATTGTTAATATAATGGTTATTAATATTATAATTATTACTTCTACAACCACTAACATTGTGATATTAGTACTAATATTTTTCGTAATATTTATTTCTTAGTGCTATCGATGTTGGAAATTTAAGTGCTAGTTGCCATACTAACTAACCAATTTTCCTATTTATGACTGTTATCCATGTAGTTTGGAAGTTCGCTAGCCTGATGAAATATAAGCAAGCTTTGTTGCTTTCGCGGTATCTTTTTTCCATTTTATGGCAGAGAGAGTTGCATATGAGGCATATCGACCCCACATAAAAGTGGGAAAAGATGTAGACCAAGAAGAAAAAGAAGTTGGCGAAGCTGTTAAGTGATGTCAAGAACTTCACTAAAAACTGAATGAGCGAATAATAAGGATTTCTAGCCAAATATAATAGAAATGCAAAATGAGATATACCGCCGTGAAATTATATGAAAATCTAGATTTTTTTACGTTTAATCTCAAACTCTGTCATTGTACAGCTTCTGGTTCCAAATCTCCTCTGATTACAGCGTGGATTACCGAGAACAAGCTGGTGGTCACCCTCAAGTTTGGAGGGACAATAGTTCTTCAACAGCCTGTCGAGCTCATCTCCACTTGTCCGGCGTCGACGTGGGATTGGAAGAATGTACTGAACTACCCACTGGAGTAACACCATACATGAGGGAATTCAAGGACTATGAGGAAGGTCTTGATGACCTTCAAGAAATGCGAGCAGATTACGCTAACCACCAAAATAGGAAAACAAGAAAAACAGATGACGGAAATTTCATTGGTGGTTTGGTTCTTCGAGATATCGAATTACAAGACGCAGCTGTATTCAGATGTAGAGTTGACTTCCTTATGACTCCCACCAAAAATGCTCGAGTGAATCTCACAGTTGTGGGTAAGTTTGACAGTGCCTGAATGATGAATTCTTTTATACGATATCAAAATTGAGATCAGTTTGATGTGAATGCTTAGCTACATTTTATTATAATCTGAATATTATCAGAGGGTCTTTAGTACACAACTGTGTCTCCCCTCAGTACCTCCATCGAGGGTTGAAATTGCATGGATTTTGAATAAGGACAGAAGGACAGGGATTAACGATTTTATTGGTCCATTTCGGGAAGGTGATTCTCCAACTCTTATTTGCTACACTAAGAAAGGTAAGTTATGATGCAGAGTATCTCTTATTATTATTATTATTATTATTATTATTATTATATATATATATATATATATATATATATATATATATATATATATATATGTATATATATATATATATATATATATATATATATATATATATATATATATATATATATATATATATAAATATATATATATATATATATATATATATATATATATATATATATATATATATATATATATATATATATATATATATATATATATATATATATATATATATATATATATATATATATATATATATATATATATATATATATATATATATATATATATATATATATATATATATATATATCAGATAAAAGTCGAAATAGATTTTGGAAATTTGCAAAAGTTCTTGGTAAATTTCTTGTTAACTTACACTGTGGCCATCAACTGACGGATTTCATCATAATATTCTATTTATTTATTTCAAAGTAATATTCAGATGACTATAATTTCGGTCATGGACTAGTTAACTCAGACTTTGTAACGATATAAGCAATATATCTTATTCTGATCTTGCATAGGCAATAGATTGGATGTTTTGTACTATGGAATTGGTTTACTCAATGTTAGATGAGATAAGGAAGATACAGCCTCCTGGCTAGTACAGTGGTAACGTTTATGGCCTTGCATTCGAGAGGTCGACGGATCGCGCCTCGTCCAGGCAACAGAGTTTAAGCTGTTTACTGGGGAGGTTGCTGCTGCGGCTGGGCACTACAGGGGGGGGGGGCTGAGCCGGCTGGCGACCACCCTATGGGTCCTCCATGACCCGTTCCACCCATTATTTAGCCATCACCCTTTCCTCTAGCTTCGTCGGACACATCATATAAAAGAAGTGATAACCAGCTTTTTTATTTTTATCATTATTTATCTATGCAATATCTAGCTTTAAAAGGGTATAGGCTGCACTTAGGCTAGGGGTAATTAACTAGAACTTAAAATAATTGTTAGTTATTGTTTTTGTTTCTTTTCTAATATCTTCTTTTTAGCTTGGCCCCCTCCCAAAGTGCTCTGGTACGAAGAGGATGAGTTGGTGGACGAGTCTTTTGAAGTGGATCCGAAAAATGAGGCCGTGCATAATACCATAACACTCAACAACCTCAACAGAGGCTTGCATGGGCGTCGCTTCTCCTGCATCGCAGCTAATTCTAACCTCACGAAACCCACTGAATCCACTGTCAGAGTTAAGCTGGCATGTAAGTAAGAAGGAACATTTGCTCCAATATCACTTAAATTCTTCTTCTTCTTCTTCTTCTTCTTCTCTTCTTCTTCTTCTTCTTCTTCTTGTAGATGTACAAATAGTTCTAACACAATTTGAATAAATAATATGTAATTACTTTGCACCTAAAGAGGGGAACGGAACAGATTTGATTTCAGACAATGGAAAACATGATTCAAGTGTTGTTTTTTTTTGGGGGGGGGAGTTTTAATAATCAATTCATAACAAGGATAACAAAAGCATGTTTCATGCTTTATGACGCAGGTCTTGGATAGAAATACATCAGTTAATCAATATTCGATGAATTTTGAGTGTCTCAGTGATATATAATATATGAACAATTTATAAAAATAAAATATAAGATATTAATCTGTATATAGTGTCCAGTGAATAAACCGAAAAAAAAACTGTTAAACAACATAAATGCAGAAGTTCCATTTTCTCTTTCTTTTGGCCAAACTTTTGCACAAGGGAAATGAGACTGCCAGATTATATCCAGATTTTTGCTTAAGTCAGCGCAACTTTGGCCCAATTTCTTAAACAGTTTAAACCTAGGATACCATATAGTTAGTTAGCTAGACACACAAATGGATTTCAAAAACGTATCTGACGCGGTTCTGTGTACGGCTAGGATCCCCCCATGGGGGAATCCTAGCCATACACAGAACCGCGTCAGATGCGTTAATGAAATCCATTTGTGTGTGTCTAGCTAACTAACAATATGGTATCCTAGGCTTACACTCTTTAAGAAATCGGGCCTTTAAGCTTCAACAGATATTGGCAAGGAAATGGGTGCGAGACATAGCATCTGTTGACCGCCATTATTAAATTAGTTTTCTCTTTGGCTTAGAGCATTGAACTTTAACAAAATAATTTTATTTTAATAATTATATTATTCCCTTGTAATTTCAGTCTTTTACACTCATTTCTCTCATCTTGATATTTTATTAGCTTAATCTTTTTATATTACTTTTATAAGTTTGCTTCAAAATAATCTTTTTGACTTTACTATAATTATTAATATGTTCATGATGATGATGATGATGATGATGTTGATCTTTATTAATATATTTATAATTATTATTATTATTATTATTATTATTATTATTATTATTATTATTATTATTATTATTATTATTATTATTATTATTATTATTATTATTTATCTTGGAGAGCATTTAAAGACCATAAAGTCACAGTGTGATGAAAAATTGCCTATGAAGGAATCAGGAAGAGAATTGAAAGTATATTATAAACTTGATTTATTGTCAATGGAGAAAATTTCAAATTAGAACTTAATCTCAAAAACGATATGTAATAATAGAATGAATGAGTGCCATATTGTAAAACACTAGTGCCAGGGCCCGATGGCAGCCAAGCATTTCTATAACGAGATGATGTCTCAGATATTACTATGACAGAGAAGGGGTCAATCGGCAGCTCCTAATGCAGAGATTTCCGAAGAACTTTCAAAAGGCGAAGCACAGAGAAGAACCTTTTACTGTTTTAATTCCTGAGGAGGAACAATTATTTACCGCATGGCTTGGTTTTACATACGGCAATATGTCTTTTATTCATAAAACAACGCATGCAGCTTGACTGTTACAATTATCCTATATATTTCTTGTTACAGCTAGATAGCACTGTATTGTAAGGGAAACGGTCTATTATACTGCACACCCCAATTCACTTATGTAAACTGTAAGATGTGATGAAAATTTCCCAGTCTAGAAATAAACTCTTTACAGTGTAATATACATTAGTCTTCGTGGCTAAAGCGGTAGCGTCCGCGACTTTGAGGCGTCAGGTCGAGGGTTCGCTCCCCGTCACGGTCTGAGGTTAGCAAAGGGCATGCACTCAGGGTAACCATTACATATGCCAAAACAAGTCCCTCGCAAGAAGGCAACCGTCCTAGCCCTTGGTAGAAAAGGGAGTCCGTGACGTAAAACCGGAACAATGTAAAATACATTATCTGAAGAAATGTAGTATTAACACCAGTTGTTTTCTGTTGTGACATTCTATCAACAGAGGTTTTTGTATAATTTCTAAAATAATAAAATGCAAGATTTCTAAGTAGAGTCATTTGTGAAGCAAATAAAAAACATCCTATTATTTTCGTCATCTGAGTTCGCTTTCATTTTTTTTTCTTGTTTTATCTTTAGTGAACGTTTTATCAGTTAGGATGGACGACATAGGAGTCCTCTCTGCCGGAGTTCAAACCGAAGTGCAGTGCACTGTTTGGGGTTCGAGTCCTCAGCCCATCGTCACCTGGACTCTAGGAGATACCCTTCTCACAGAAACCAACATGTGGGTGAGTCCATATAAACTTATTGCATAGCAGCTAAACTCATTGAATAGGTAGATAGATAGATAGATAGATAGATAGATAGATAAATAGATAGATAGATAGATAGATAGATAAATAGATAGATTAATAGCAAAATAGATAGATAGATTGATAACAAAATATATAGATAGATAGATAGATAGATAGATAGATAGATAGATAGATAGATAGATTAGCACATGCAAATGCAAGAAAAAAATAATATAGAGAACTAAGGAGAGAACTAAACATTGATTTGAAAAACTACAAATACAAATTACATCTTTAAATGCCTTGAAAGAGTACAACGACTGATACAAATAAAATCATCCCTTTTTTTTCTTTTTTTTTCTCTCTAAATCTCTGCCCTTAGGTATCTGATGACGGAAATAGAACAGTTTCCATGGTGATCTTGACTCCGGAGCCAGATCATGATGATGCCATCTTAAATTGTTCTGCCCATAACCCAGTCATTTTAAGCCACATCTCAAATTATTCTCCAAAAATGGATTTTCATCATGACGTGAGGAAACTCACAGTCACCTGTGAGTAAAACTGTGATGTCTAATTGTAGTCAAAGTAAACACTCTTTCACCTCTTCTTCTTCTTCCTTATTCTATCACTCTCCCATAACTACACATATTCACAGAGCTGATGGCTACGGTTATGGCTAAGGTTTTCCAATGAAAACCTTGAAGGGGGGATTTCTCAGTCCCCTTCCTCCATCCTATTTAGAACAACTCTACGTTATGCAGAGGAATATAGTTATTCTAGCCCTTCGCCACAGGGAAAATAAAAAATGCAGTGTTTGTTTGTGTGTGATTACCTAATTGTGATTACCTAATTGTGTTTACGGGAAAGAGCCCAAAGCTCGTATTTTCCCGTCTCCTGATCGGTTCCATTTCATACTTAGTGATACTTATCATACCTGTCCTTAAAACTATGGATTGAGATAGCATTAACTACTTCCTCGCTTAGCCAATTCCAATTATCAACTACTCTTACACTGAAAATGTATTTCCTTACATCCTGCAAAGAAGTTTTCTTACGAAGCTTCAAACTATGACCTCTAGTTCTAGAGCCAGCCATATCAAAATATCGATCCCTATCCACTCTATCATAACCATGAAGGAATTTAAAGACTGTCACCATATCCCCCCTCACTCTTCTAGCTTCGAGTGATGGTAAGTCTAATTCCCTCAGCCTCTCATCATAACTGAGATTGCGTATTTCTGGCACCAGTTTCGTGGCATGTCTCTGAACTTTTTCAAGCTTAGCTATGTGCTTTCTCAAGTGCGGATTCCAAAAGGGGGCTGCATATTCGAGTTTTGGCCTCACATAGGTTACATAAATATTTCTGAACATTTCCTTGTCCATATGTTTGAAGGCTACCCTTACATTTGATAAGAATGCATATGCTGCCCTTACTATGCCATTTATATGTATTTCTGGAGACAAATCTGCCAGTATGTTTACTCCTAGATCTCTCTCAATTTCTGTCTCTTGAAGTTGTACTCCAGCCACCGAGTAGTCAAGCTTGGGTCTTCTTGCACTTGTACCCATTCTCATTACCTTACATTTTGAAGTATTGAATTTCATTAGCCACTTTTCTGACCACTCATGCAGATTATTTAGATCCTCCTGAAGTTCTCTACCATTGTTCTCGTTTTTTACTTTCTTCACAATCTTTGCATAATCTGCAAACATATTCATGAATGAATTTACAGACTCTGGTAGGTCATTTACATATACAAGGAACAAAAGTGGCCCTAAAACTGAACCCTGTGGAACTCCACTACTAACTCTTCTCCATTCAGACACTGAGTGTCTTACTCTAACCCTCTGTTCCCTTCCTTCTAAGTAAGTTTTTATCCATTCCAAAACATTTCCACCTATTTTAGCCATTGATTGCAGCTTCCTAATAAGTCTCCCATGTGGAACAGTGTCAAACGCTTTTTGGAAGTCTAGGAATATGCAGTCTGCCCAGCCCTCTCTTTCCTGTAAGATTTGGCTTACCTCATCTTAAAATTCTAATAAGTTTGTTACTGTTGATCTACCTTCTCTGAAGCCATGTTGCCTCACTGACAAAAAGTTGAAGGATTCCAAGTGAAGAGAGATATGTTTCCTTGGTAGTTTCTCCATAACTTTGCAAACTATGCTGGTCAAGGAAACTGGTCTATAGTTCAGTGTGTGTGTGTGTGTGTGTGTGTGTGTGTGTGTGTGTGTGTGTGTGTGTGTGTGTGTGTGTGTGTGTGTGTGAGAGAGAGAGAGAGAGAGAGAGAGAGAGAGAGAGAGAGAGAGAGAGAGAGAGAGAGAGAGAGAGAGAGAGAGAGAGAGAGAGAGAGAGAGAGAGAGATTTCTGGGAGGCATAATATGCTCATCTCAACACGTGAAAAGAATCCGCTTACCACGCAAAATTTCATTACAAGCAATTATTTAAATCTCAGAAAGTGAAACCATGCATACATACACGCATTTATGCAAGCATGCATACATACATACATGCATACATATCATATTTAAGGAGTCACTGGAGTCGGGGGAGATTCCAAGATGCTGGAAACAAGCAAATGTGATACCTATCTTCAAAAAGGGAAGGAGGGATACGGCTCTGAACTATAGACCAGTTTCCTTGACCAGCATAGTTTGCAAAGTTATGGAGAAACTACTAAGGAAACATATCTCTGTTCACTTGGAATCCTTCAACATTTTGTCAGTGAGGCAACATGGCTTCAGAGAAGGTAGATCAACAGTAACAAACTTATTAGAATTATATGATGAGGTAAGCCAAATCTTACAGGAAAGAGGGGGCTATGCAGATTGCATATTCCTAGACTTCCAGAAAGCGTTTGACACTGTTCCACATGGGAGACTTATTAGGAAGCTGCAATCAATGGCTAGAATAGGTGGAAATGTTTTGGAATGGATAAAAACTTACTTAGAAGGAAGGAAACAGAGGATTAGAGTAAGACACTCAGTGTCTGAATGGAGAAGATTAGTAGTGGAGTTCCACAGGGTTCAGTTTTAGGGCCGCTTTTGTTCCTTGTATATGTAAATGACCTACCAGAGTCTGTAAATTCATTCATGAATATGTTTGCAGATGATGCAAAGATTGTGAAGAAAGTAAAAAACGAGAACAATGGTAGAGAACTTCAGGAGGATCTAAATAATCTGCATGAGTGGTCAGAAAAGTGGCTAATGAAATTCAATACTTCAAAATATAAGGTAATGAGAATGGGTACAAGTGCAAGAAGACCCAAGCTTGACTACTCGGTGGCTGGAGTACAACTTCAAGAGACAGAAAATGAGAGAGATCTAGGAGTAAACATACTGGCAGATTTGTCTCCAGAAATACATATAAATGGCATAGTAAGGGCAGCATATGCATTCTTATCAAATGTAAGGGTAGCCTTCAGGCACATGGACAAGGAAATGTTCAGAAATATTTATGTAACCCATGTGAGGCCAAAACTCGAATATGCAGCCCCCTTTTGGAATCCGCACTTGAAAAAGCATATAGCTCAGCTTGAAAAAGTTCAAAGACATGCCACGAAACTGGTGCCAGAAATACGCAATCTCAGTTATGATGAGAGGCTGAGGGAATTAGACTTACCATCACTCGAAGCTAGAAGAGTGAGGGGGGATATGGTGACAGTCTTTAAATTCCTTCATGGTTATGATAGAGTGGATAGGGATCGATATTTTGATATGGCTGGCTCTAGAACTAGAGGTCATAGTTTGAAGCTTCGTAAGAAAACTTCTTTGCAGGATGTAAGGAAGTACTTTTTCAGTGTAAGAGTAGTTGATAATTGGAATTGGCTAAGCGAGGAGGTAGTTAATGCTATCTCAATCCATAGTTTTAAGGACAGGTATGATAAGTATCACTAAGTATAAAGTGGAACCGATCAGGAGACGGGAAGATACGAGCTTTGGGCTCTTTCCCGTAAACACAATTAGGTAATCACAATTAGGTAATCACATACATAAATACATACTTATATATATACATACATACATACATACATACATACATACATACATACATACATACATACATACATACATACATACATACATACATACATACATACATACATATATACACACATGCATGCATGCTTGCATGCATGCATACATACATACATACATACATACATACATACATACATACATACATACATACATACATACATACATACATACATACATACATACATACATACATACATACATACATACATACATACATTAAGATATGTGTGTGCGCGTGTGTAATTTGTATGTATGTCAGACTGTATTTATAAGCGTATGTATGTATGTATGTATGTATGTATGTATGTATGTATGTATGTATGTATGTATGTATGTATGTATGTATGTATGCATGTATGTATGTATGTATGTATGTATGTATGTATGTATGTATGTATGTATGTATGTATGTATGTATGTATGTATGTATGTATGTATGTATGTATGTATGTAACATTACCTCATCTCTGCCTTCTCCTTAACCTTTTTCTTTTCCTTCGTCTTGGTGTTTGCTCGTGCCTGGGTCTTAATTGGTGAGGGAAGTTTTTGCCTGTCCCGGTGTCACACTCATATATAATAGAAATGTATGTATGCTCATGGGTGGGTGTTTTTCTTGTGCTTATAGATTCATGCATTTATGAATGCATATATCTTTGTATGTTTGTATGTATATATATATATATATATATATATATATATATATATATATATATATATATATATATATATATATATATATATATATGTATATATATATATATATATATATATATATATATATATATATATATATATATATATATATATATATATATATATATATATATATATATATATATATATACATACATATATATATATATATATATATATATATATATATATATATATATATATATATATATATATATATATATATATATATATATATATATATATATATATATATATATATACATATATATATATATATATATATATATATATATATATATATATATATATATATATATATATATATATATATATATATATATATTAGGTTAATCACCATACGAAGTAATTTAATCCAACGTAATCGCATAGTGAATCTGACAGTTATTGCAATTAATTCTGTAATTAAAAGTGTCATCAGTTGTATGGTTGAATATGTGTTTTAACGAGTTTGAAACCCTTTGATAATAAATTGGAAAACTCATTGAAACCAAAGGTGAGATCAACTATCATTCCCTCATTCATTTTGCCATCACTGAATTTATTCACCATTTGACTAGGGAATGAGTTTTTATGGAAAATGCGTTACTGAATGTTAGGCAAATGAAACTTAATATATAATTATTTTTTCCTTTGAAAGAGCAATTAAAATTTAGTTTTAAGAATTGCAATTACGAGTCAAGATGCATTGGTGGGGACCGCGATAGCATAGCGATCAGCATTCTCGACTGCGGAATTTTTAGACCTGGGATCGAGACCACCGTGAGACGAAGCCTTGTCCAGGCAAGAGAGTTTAAACTGTTTACTGGGGAGGTTACTGCCTTGGCTGGGCACCACAGTGGGGGGTTGGGGCCTGTGCCGGCTGGCGACCACCCTATGGGCCTTCCATGACCCGTTCCACCCACCGTGGGTGTAGAATCTAAAATAAAAAGTGAGACTAAAGGGATGTTGTCTCCAGTCTTAATTCTCCAGCCACACTTTCTCCAGGCCAATTGTATAACTGATCCAACACACAGGCTGAAAAGCCTACCTGGTAGAGGAGTGGCTTTTTGGTGAAGAACCTTTGGTGGTTAGAACTTTATGCTCTTGCTTATTGATATCTTATCGTTAGATCACGTTACTAGTCAGAATAGCATCCCATCCAAAGGCAGGAGTCATAATCGTCTTTTCACCAAAATTCTTCGTGGCATTCTATAAAACTCTTCGTGGCACTGTACATGCATTTGGGTACTGCAAAACAATGCTCTGAATTTCATTTATTACCTGGCATAAAAATAACAAAATTGTCACTCAGTGCATCTGCTACACAGATTTTTCCTTTTCATTATAAAGCTAGCCATCCCTTTCCGATCATGGGTAGTAACTGTAATTGTTGGACACATTACAGTCCTTTATCTTTTTTCAAACTCTCATTTACTTTTGTTGTGTTTTGCTCGCTTATATAATATTAAGTGTTTATATCTCACCATCTCTTTCCATTTTTCTTCAGATCCTCCTCAGGTGAAAGTGACCTTAGGAAGGTCACTGGAAGCAGAGAATATTAAGGAAGGAGACGATCTTTATTTTGAGTGCTCTGCTGTGGCTAAGCCTCCACCCTTTAAAGTGACATGGAGTCATAACGTAAGTAAGAAAGTCAATGAAATCCTGTAAACTAATTATAGTGGTACATACACTAACACACACACAAACACACATGCACAGATATATATATATATATATATATATATATATATATATATATATATATATATATATATATATATATATATATATATATATGAATCATTTTAACCTTCTGTGGTGTGTGGTTGGTAGCGCCTTGACTTAGTAGTTATAAGTCCTAGGTTCGAGTCCCGGTCGGGGTAAAAAATGATTCATGTTTTCACATATGTAATGTGCTTAATTGATGCACACACACACACACACACACACACACACACACACACACACACACACACACTAATCGAAAAAATGAAAGACGTTGTGATGGAAAGGGCAAACCCACTTATCAGACAGGCACTTGATAAGGAGAAGACAGTGGTAATCTCAGGCATAAGCGAGTCCCAGGAGCCAACATGGCAGGGGAGACTTGAAGAAAATAAAGCTAGGGTTGTAGACCTGATAAGAAAGCTTGGAGTAGTATGTGGTCCTGAGGATATTGTAAACATACACCAACTAGGTAAATATTCGAGGGAAGGAAAGCCGAGACCAACAAAAGTAACCTTTGAGAGAGGGGAAACATGTAGGGAAATATTGTTGAGAAAAAAAAGTCTAAAAGACCTTCAAGAATTCAAAGAAGTGTTCATTAGACAATACAGAACACAGGAAGAGATGGGAAAGATCAAAAACTTGTTGCAAGAGGCAAGAAGGTTAAATGATGAAAGGAATGAAGAAGAGATGAAAAATTTTCATTACAGAGTTCTTCCAGACAAAGGGGAGATAAAGAAGATAATGACAGAAGATCAGGGGATGGGGCCTCATTAAGATTGTTATACACAAATGCTGATGGATTAGCTGGTAAGGCAGTAGAATTAAAAGATAGGATTCACAACAGTAAGGCAGATATAGTAGCAATTACAGAGACTAAGTTGAGTGAGGACATAAACAGGGTCACAGTTTTTCCTAAGGGTTTCAGAATACTAAGGGTTGAAAGATCTGAGAGGACTGGTGGAGGGATAGCACTGCTCATAAGTGAAAGGATTCAAGTCGAAAAAATAAACTTGGCTATAGAAAGTGAGTTCAAGGAATTTCTTGTTGCTCGCATAAATACTGGGTCAGAGAGCATTATAATAACTGTTGTATACAACCCACCAAGGAACCAAAATAGGCTTGAAGTTTATGAGGAAAGTCATATAGGTACTATTGAAGTCATAAACTCAGTTGTTAACATGGCACGGGGAAAAAAATGTAGGATTTTGATTATGGGAGACTTTAATCATAAAGAGATAGATTGGATAAATCTTGACCCACACAGTGGTGAGGACTCATTCGGGGCAAGATTCCTAGATTGCGTACAAGGGAATTTCCTACACCAACATGTAATGGAACCAACAAGGGCCAGGGGTGGGGATGAGCCATCACTACTTGATCTAGTGTTCACAGATAATGTGTTGGATATTGAAAAAATTTAGTATGATCCACCAATTGGAAAGAGTGACCACTGTGTGTTGTTGATGGAGTATATCATTGAAGATATTCTTCCTGAGAGTAGAGGCACTGGGGACATGAGGAGGAACTATCCGAAAGGAGATTACATCAAAATGAATGAGCTTTTTGCAGTTATTGACTGGAGAACCTTATTTTACAACAAATCTGTACAAGAAATGTATGACATCTTTTGTGAGAAATATGGGAAGATAGTAGATTGCTGCATACCTGTCACCAAAGTAGGTGTAATTCATGCCAGAGAGAAATGGTTCGATAATGGGTGTAAAAGAGCTAAGGAGTGGAGAGACAAATGCTGGAAAAGGTATAGGAGGAGAAAAAACGTAAATGCCTGGCAAACCTACAAAAGAGCAAGAAATGACTACCTAAGTAAAAGGAGAGAGGCAGAGAGAGACTATGAGAGGGACATCACCAGGAAGGCTAAAGAAAATCCCAAGCTTTTCCACAGCTTTATCAGAGGAAAACTGAAGGTAAAAGAACAGGTTTTAAGGCTAAAGAGAGCAGATGGAAGCATCACTGAGACGGATGAAGAGATCTGCAAAGAATTGAACAAGGAGTTTCAGTCAGTATTTACAGTAGAAAATACCCCACCCCTCAGATTGCAGTGATAGAAGCTCAAGTGCCGGTATTAGAGAACATCAACCTTACAGCCACAGAGGTATGCAAAGCGCTGATGGATTTAGATGTTCATAAAGCTACAGGTCCTGATGACATATCCCCTCATGTGCTTAAAAAATGCGCAAACACAATATCAGTGGCACTAAGTATCATATTTAAGGAGTCACTGGAGTCGGGGGAGATTCCAAGATGCTGGAAACAAGCAAATGTGATACCTATCTTCAAAAAGGGAAGGAGGGATACGGCTCTGAACTATAGACCAGTTTCCTTGACCAGCATAGTTTGCAAAGTTATGGAGAAACTACCAAGGAAACATATCTCTCTTCACTTGGAATCCTTCAACTTTTTGTCAGTGAGGCAACATGGCTTCAGAGAAGGTAGATCAACAGTAACAAACTTATTAGAATTTTATGATGAGGTAAGCCAAATCTTACAGGAAAGAGAGGGCTGGGCAGATTGCATATTCCTAGACTTCCAGAAAGCGTTTGACACTGTTCCACATGGGGGACTTATTAGGGATCTGCAATCAATGGCTAGAATAGGTGGAAATGTTTTGGAATGGATAAAAACTTACTTAGAAGGAAGGGAACAGAGGGTTAGAGTAAGACACTCAGTGTCTGAATGGAGAAGAGTTATTAGTGGAGTTCCACAGGGTTCAGTTTTAGGGCCACTTTTGTTCCTTGTATATGTAAATGACCTACCAGAGTCTGTAAATTCATTCATGAATATGTTTGCAGATGATGCAAAGATTGTGAAGAAAGTAAAAAACGAGAACAATGGTAGAGAACTTCAGGAGGATCTAAATAATCTGCATGAGTGGTCAGAAAAGTGGCTAATGAAATTCAATACTTCAAAATGTAAGGTAATGAGAATGGGTACAAGTGCAAGAAGGCCCAAGCTTGACTACTCGGTGGCTGGAGTACAACTTCAAGAGACAGAAAATGAGAGAGATCTAGGAGTAAACATACTGGCAGATTTGTCTCCAGAAATACATATAAATGGCATAGTAAGGGCAGCATATGCATTCTTATCAAATGTAAGGGTAGCCTTCAGGCACATGGACAAGGAAATGTTCAGAAATATTTATGTAACCTATGTGAGGCCAAAACTCGAATATGCAGCCCCCTTTTGGAATCCGCACTTGAAAAAGCACATAGCTAAGCTTGAAAAAGTTCAAAGACATGCCACGAAACTGGTGCCAGAAATACGCAATCTCAGTTATGATGAGAGGCTGAGCGAATTAGACTTACCATCACTCGAAGCTAGAAGAGTGAGGGGGGATATGGTGACAGTCTTTAAATTCCTTCATGGTTATGATAGAGTGGATAGGGATCGATATTTTGATATGGCTGGCTCTAGAACTAGAGGTCATAGTTTGAAGCTTCGTAAGAAAACTTCTTCGCAGGATGTAAGGAAATACTTTTTCAGTGTAAGAGTAGTTGATAATTGGAATTGGCTAAGCGAGGAGGTAGTTAATGCTATCTCAATCCATAGTTTTAAGGACAGGTATGATAAGTATCACTAAGTATAAAATGGAACCGATCAGGAGACGGGAAGATACGAGCTTTGGGCTCTTTCCCGTAAACACAAATAGGTAATCACAATTAGGTAATCACACACACACACACACACACACACACACACACACACACACACACACACACATACATATATATATATATATATATATATATATATATATATATATATATATATATATATATATATATATATATATATAATATATATATATATATATATATATATATATATATATATATACACATATATATATATATACACATATATATATATATACACATATATATATATATATATATATATATATATATATATATATATATATATATATATATATATATATATATATATATATATATATATATATATATATATAATATATATATATATATATATATATATATATATATATATATATATATATATATATATATATATATATATATATATATATATATATATATATATATATATATGTATATATACATATATATACATATATATATATATATATATATATATATATATATATATATATATATATATATATATATATATATATATATATATATATATATATATATATATATATATATATATAGATAGATAGATAGATAGATAGATAGATAGATAGATAGATAGATAGATAGATAGATAGATAGATTGATAAATAGATAGATAGATAAATAGATAGATAGATACAATATATAACTGTTTCTCTTTCTTTGCAGGGAGAAGAATTATTATCAGGAAATGGCATATTGGTGTCAAATATGACACTTGTTCTTCAGCAGGTAACTCGAGCCAATGCTGGAATGTATATATGTCATTCGACAAATACGGAAGGAACAGCTGC
>JAXCGZ010007951.1:42500-45000 GCA_037179515.1 Halocaridina rubra | reverse complement strand
CTTACTCAGAGTTTGTCGTGTAACAGTTACGACAATGTCAAAGACTTAATGCTTTGTTTTCAATATTTTTTTGATCATGTCAGTTCACAATATTTTTTAGGAGCTCTGTTACAACGCCACTATAATTATATTCTTAAAAAGGGTATTCAATTAATTTAAGAAAAAAATAATAAAAGAATAGATTACTAAACAAAAAATCCAGATCAAGCGTCACACAGAGGAAGATTGATGACACAAGAAGTCGTTTTTTCAAAATCTCATTTCGCCTTCTACACATCCCTTAGAGAATTCTCTTCCACGGTTTCCATGAAAAGGAATTCAGAAGATCTGATCACACCACTGACATAAAAAAAAATTACAAAATATTATTTATATTACATTCTTTTGATTTAATATACCATTACTAGTATTTTTTATTATATTAATATCATAAAGAACTGTAGTCACCGTGACTCAAGCGGTGGCGTCCGCTACTTTGAGGCGTCAGGTCGAGGGTTCGGGCCCCGTCCCGGTCTGAGGTTAGCAAGGGCATGCACTCAGGGTAACGATTACATCTGCCAAAACAAGTCCTTCGCAAAAAGGCACCCGTCCTAGCCCTTTGTTGAAAAGGGAGTCCGTGACGTAAAACCAAAAACTATCATAAATAACCATAGAAAGACTTGACTGCAATAACAATTTCCGTTGTTGAATAGATAATATCTTCACATAAGCTGAAATTGTATTATTATTTATGGCATTCAAGCCTAGAGAATCCTCTAGACTGTATGTGTCCCTCTCTATTTCTCTCTTTAGCAATGCGCTTGAGCAAATACCCATTGACAGAAATGTCAGTTACCCTGTAAATATAGTCACCGTGGCTCAAGCAGTAGGCGTCCGCGACTCTGAGGCGTCAGGTCGAGGGGTCGCGCCCCGTCACGGTCTGAGGTTAGCAAGGGCATGCACTCAGGGTAACGATTATATCTGTCAATAACAAGTCCTTCGCAAGAAGGCAACCGTCCTAGCCCTTGGTAGAAAAGGGAGCCCGTGACGTAAAACCGGAACGGAACAGTCAGTTACCCTGTAAAAGAGAATTCAGAGGAAACGATCAAGGTGTTTCCATCAGTATTTTGAATAATTAAAGCAACATCTATTACAATAGAGGATATGGGGAAACATGTGCCAATATTGCAACATTTGTTTGGGTCTGGCTGTTGAAAAATGTAAATAACTAATGGAGTTTGATGCCAATAAAGCAGTTTTTCCAAAAGATTTTACGTCATATGTACACGATATGTAGACAGTGTTGCCATCAACAGCCATCTACATCATTTCTGAAATGTCATTTAAATATGAGGGAATTCCAATGAGGATAGAAATAAAAGAACATTTCACTATTTTCCAAAAAGGGAGAAAGATACCTTTCCTTATAAACCAACGCCGATGATTAGTATGGTCTGTATGTATGAATAAGATACCGAGAACTCACATTTTTTTCACGTTGAGTCAAAAAACTTTTTATCAGTGAGCCAATAAAACTTGCTATATTATATGAAGATATAAAGCAAGTCTACATGAGATGTAAGGCTGATTGCATCCTAAAAACTTGAGACTAATATTATCAAAGAAGGCACTTATCAGCAAGCTGAAGGTAATGACAAAAATCTATTCATATGTCTTGGAGTTGAAAGATATATTTAAATAAGAAAACAAGGTATAAGGTAACAAATGCAATTTAAGACTGAAAGAGAGAGAGAGAGAGAGAGAGAGAGAGAGAGAGAGAGAGAGAGAGAGAGAGAGAGAGAGAGAGAGAGAGAGAGAGAGAGAGAGAGAGAGAGAGAGAGAGAGAGTTCTTATCACATGCGCTGTCAGCATTTTTAACCAGATACTGTAAATGCAGCTTTTAGCAACAAGAATAATAATAAAAAATTGTTGGAAAAATTTAAGCTTAATTTGAACAGTACACTAGAATGGACTAAAAAATGGTTTCTGAAGCTTAATCATACATATGGTAAAGAAATAAGAACGGAAAAAAATAGCGTCGGCCAGTACCCTTTTAAATTCCTCTATTGGAAAGTAAAATTGCAATCTAAAAAAAAAAAAATATGACACAAAACTGCTGCCTCGCATAAAAGCTCTCATTTATGAGAAAAGTTTAAAGACCTACCACTACTTGAAGCCAGAGGAGCAAGGGAGAAATGTTGGCAATTTTTAAAAGGTTTCTAAGGCTTAAACAAAGTTAATAGGAGTTCGCTTTTCACCTAACTACATCCTTGCTTAGGCAATTGTAATTTTAAATTATATTTATTACAGAACAGAGTCTTATTAATTTTCAAGAGAGAGGATTAGTTTTAGCGAATCGAATGGAAATATCTACCAATAGACGGGGAGTAACAAACATAAGTGTCTTTTCCACAAAAAGACTTATGCAATATATATATATATATATATATATATATATATATATATATATATATATATATATATATATTTGTACATACATACATATATACGTACATACATA
>JAXCGZ010007951.1:25000-27500 GCA_037179515.1 Halocaridina rubra | reverse complement strand
TATATATATATATATATATATATATATATATATATATATATATATATATATATATATATATATATATATATATATATATATATATATATATATATATATATATATATATATATATATATATATATATATATATATATATATATATATATATATATATGAATATATATATATATATATATATATATATATATATATATATATATATATATATATATATATATATATATATATATATATATATATATATTTATATATATATATATATATATATATATATATATATATATATATATATATATATATATATATATATATATATATATATATATATATATATATATATATATATATATATATATATATATATATATATATATATATATATGTATATATATATATATATATATATATATATGTATATATATATATATATATGTATATATATATATATATATATATATATATATATATATATATATATATATATATATATATATATATATAACCAAATAACACATTATATATGTGAAAACATGATTCATTTTTTTTTTTTACCCCGACCGGGACTCGAACCTAGGACTTATGATTACTAAGTCAAGGCGCTACCACTACACCACAGAAGGTTAAAAGGAACCCAACCTTATAGCTTATATCTGCTATACTTAGGAATGAACGCATTCTAACTGAATGCCACTATGTTCATATTACAGATTCCCCAACCTCACTCGTGGCTTCATTTTAGCATTTAATTCAATTCCCAATCTCATTCGGGCCATGAAATAACCAAATAACACATTATATATGTGAAAACATGAATCATTTTTTTTACCCCGACCGGGACTCGAACCTAGGACTTATGATTACTAAGTCAAGGCGCTACCACTACACCACAGAAGGTTAAAAGGAACCCAACCTTATAGCTTATATCTGCTATACTTAGGAATGAACGCATTCTAACTGAATGCCACTATGTTCATATTACAGATTCCCCAACCTCACTCGTGGCTTCATTTTAGCATTTAATTCAATTCCCAATCTCATTCGGGCCATGAAATAACCAAATAACACATTATATATGTGAAAACATGAATCATTTTTTTTACCCCGACCGGGACTCGAACCTAGGACTTATGATTACTAAGTCAAGGCGCTACCACTACACCACAGAAGGTTAAAAGGAACCCAACCTTATAGCTTTTATCTGCTATACTTAGGAATGAACGCATTCTAACTGAATGCCACTATGTTCATATTACAGATTCCCCAACCTCACTCGTGGCTTCATTTTAGCATTTAATTCAATTCCCAATCTCATTCGGGCCATGAAATAACCAAATAACACATTATATATGTGAAAACATGAATCATTTTTTTTGCCCCGACCGGGACTCGAACCTAGGACTTATGATTACTAAGTCAAGGCGCTACCACTACACCACAGAAGGTTAAAAGGAACCCAACCTTATAGCTTATATCTGCTATACTTAGGAATGAACGCATTCTAACTGAATGCCAATATGTTCATATTACAGATTCCCCAACCTCACTCGTGGCTTCATTTTAGCATTTAATTCAATTCCCAATCTCATTCGGGCCATGAAATAACCAAATAACACATTATATATGTGAAAACATGAATCATTTTTTTTTTTTACCCCGACCGGGACTCGAACCTAGGACTTATGATTACTAAGTCAAGGCGCTACCAATACACCACAGAAGGTTAAAAGGAACCCAACCTTATAGCTTATATCTGCTATACTTAGGAATGAACGCATTCTAACTGAATGCCACTGTGTTCATATTACAGATTCCCCAACCTCACTCGTGGCTTCATTTTAGCATTTAATTCAATTCCCAATCTCATTCGGGCCATGAAATAACCAAATAACACATTATATATGTGAAAACATGAATCATTTTTTTTACCCCGACCGGGACTCGAACCTAGGACTTATGATTACTAAGTCAAGGCGCTACCACTACACCACAGAAGGTTAAAAGGAACCCAACCTTATAGCTTATATCTGCTATACTTAGGAATGAACGCATTCTAACTGAATGCCACTATGTTCATATTACAGATTCCCCAACCTCACTCGTGGCTTCATTTTAGCATTTAATTCAATTCCCAATCTCATTCGGGCCATGAAATAACCAAATAACACATTATATATGTGAAAACATGAATCATTTTTTTTTTACCCCGACCGGGACTCGAACCTAGGACTTATGATTACTAAGTCAAGGCGCTACCAATACACCACAGAAGGTTAAAAGGAACCCAACCTTATAGCTTATATCTGCTATACTTAGGAATGAACGCATTCTAACTGAATGCCACTATGTTCATATTACAGATTCCCCAACCTCACTCGTGGCTTCATTTTAGCATTTAATTCAATTCCCAATCTCATTCGGGCCATGAAATAACCAAATAACACATTATATATGTGAAAACATGAATCATTTTTTTTACCCCGACCGGGACTCGAACCTA
>JAXCGZ010007951.1:0-17500 GCA_037179515.1 Halocaridina rubra | reverse complement strand
TTTCAACCAAGGGCTAGGACGGTTGCCTTCTTGCGAAGGACTTGTTGTGGCAGACGTAATCGTTACATCGAGAGAATGCCGTTGCTAACCTCAGACCATGACGGGGCACGAACCCTCGACCTGAGACCTCAGAGTCGCGGACGTTTCTGCTTGAGCCACGGTGACTATGCACCCTTTCAATTGTGTAAGTAATATTAAGCCTATTCCGTTTTCTATGAGTCAGTGTTACCCAGCATTTGCCCAAAATTGTATGAGGAAAGACCCGAAAATGGCATAGAATAACAACACACTGACACTCATAGTCGTGTGAATGCTGATAGCTGCCATTTATACCCTAGAAAAAAGAATAACAATGCGACGTGTCTAAAACTTCAATGAATAACAACACGATGACAGTAAAAATTGTATTTTGAATGACGTTCGTTAACAAACCATTTCAGAAGGCGAAATATGTTTGCCATCAGCTTCAACTACAAAAGAAAACACATTTACTGAATGACAACTAGGAACAACAGAACTGCATTGAACTGACAATCAAATATAAGCTTTTTGATGCATTCCTTTAATAAACATGATATTGATCCATGACGTGGATTTGGGCATTTGAAAATATAAATATATAAACTTTATATTGCATGCTGCTTGGGGTTTCGTTGTGCATGTTTCTTTTCATGTCACCTAATGATATTTGTGCGAGACTTTTTTTTTTTAATATTTATCTTCAAATTGAATGCCATAGGTAGAGATCGTTGTTTGTCCTTCTTCTAGTCACCCACTAAATCAAAAAGATAATTGAAAACCATTCTAGAATGATTTTGCCAGCATGAGGGATAAGGTGTTTTACTAGCCGTCCTGATTATGCCAAACGACCATTTTTGTATGAACTTTATCCTTACTGTCTAAAGACTAAATGAGATATGACTAACATTGCATTATCAACCATTGGTAAAGCCCAAACAAAACTTATTCCTTATTAAAGGGTTAATATGATAGGTCCTCCTTGAGACACATTGCATTTCAACGAATTTATGAGACTCAGTAAAAGACATACATTTGTGACTTGATTTAGTGTTCATTTTTTTAATCCTTAGAATATACTACCCGTATCTTTATAAGAACCTAGAATTTACTGTATGTTTCATGTTAATAATTTTATCATTAATTCTAAATTTACTTTTTTTTTCTTTTGTACGATCAAAGGCAACATTTATGTCAGCTTCAAGGGAATTTTTTGTGCCCATCAGGAACTGATGGACATGGAGTAAATATATAAATCTTCCGTTTTCTTCCAGTTCTTATATTTTACAATATTAGGTTATCGCTGTCGATCAGTGTTATGGTCTGATTATGTCTCTGGGTTCCCTTCCAGAAAGGGTACGAATTACACCATTATTCATATTAGTTGTTAACAGTGAAGACAAATTTGTATTTTTTGCTAACTGCGTAGGAATGTATTTATTCCTTTATAAATAGACATTGACATCAGAGTGTTACTCTTCTTTTTTCTTACATATATTTTCTTTAATTCTTAAAAGTGAGTATTTTCAGATTCCAATAATCTCTCGAGAGCGAATTTCTAGAAATTTTCTTTTCACTCGTAAATTTTCTTAAAGATTGTTGTTAGCTCCCTGTAATCCATCACCCATTGAAAGGACCTCTTGCATTTTACATGGCAGCACATTTCCTTGAAGACCAAACGATATGCAGAACTGAAGCAAAACTTGGTAAGACTGTGATTTCGAGTAACAAAATATTGTCCGAAGTCATTGTTTATTTTCTAGTTGGGAATATGAACAAGATCAAAAAAAGATCCACTAATTGATATGGTTTATACTTAATATATTGCTTTCTCACCGTTCATAAGGTATGTTTGGTTTTTAAGTTGTTATTTGAGTAGCTAAAATATACTTTCTCGTTAACGTGCAATAAAATATTACACATTAGATACCACTTTGAAGATATCTGTAGGAAAATGGACGCTTTGAATACTCTAAAGAAACTATTAAGGGAAAGAGTTGGAAGAAAGGAGAAGAATATGAAGAATATATATTGGAAATATTGGTGTAATTTATAGCTTCTTTAGGCTTATAGGGTATATATTAACAAAAGGTGAAGTACACTTCATCGAATATCCCATAATTAGCGATGACAGCCAATCAAAAGAGTACAGGTGCGTCCACACCGGCAACAAAACATATCAACAATAAAATTGACAACATTGGACGCAGCAATGTTTGTGTTGCTACTGATACGATGGTGTCGATATGTTGGTATGGCGCTGTAAGTGATATGTTGGTACTACTGGTGTCTGTAGATGTCGACTGCGATGCTTAGGTTAATGTTTACAACTTGTTTCCGACTACATGTTGCCGGTGTGGGCGCACCTTAATAGTTACATATTGGTTATCATCTCCAATGGTAATATCTGCCTAGCAATTACATCTTCTCTGTATTCCAAAAGAGTTCAAGCGTTTGCTTAATGTCATTGATATTGTCTCATTTTAGTGCTACTGCTGATTTCAGCTGAGTATATATCTTCTTCTATATAAAAGCTTTGTTTTTAATTACTGTTTACGTATGGTTATTAAGAAAACATATATTTTTTTCTAAAAGAAAAGAAAGACGTATGACCTAGATCCTATATGATGATATTTAAGTGGCTGTTCTGAGGTAGAGAAAATGGTTTATTTTTATATAGAGTTGATAAATGTCAGTGATAGTTCGAGCCAGTTTTGGGTCAAATTGAGAGACAATTTATCAGGCAAAGTCCAATCAAATGACTCCAGATAACTTACCAGGGAAACTTTTGTAAACAGTTTGTTTTCCATATGCTTAACCTTAAAATGAATTATAAATATTTTTACATAGTTATCTATTGGTGAAGGTAGTCACCGTTGCTCAAGCGGTAGCGTCCGCGACTCTGAGGCTTCAGGTCGAGGGTTCGCGCCCAGTCACGGTCAGAGGTTAGCAAGGGCATGCACTCAGGGTAACGATTACACTTGCCAAAACAAGTCCTTCGTAAGAAGGCGACCGTCCTAGACCTTGGTAGAAAAGGGAGTCCATGACGCAAAACCAGAACAATCTATTGATGAAGGTAGAACAAAATTTGATGAGTTTATATGATGCGTCTTCCTTGGGAGAATACAATGAACTTCGAAAAATTTCTGTATGAAACTAAACGGAACGAATTTTCGTTACTTTATTGATAGCTAAATTCATAGTAATTTTTCCAGAGGTTTAGCATAATAATATCCTTACTACTTTAAGAACCTTGAAAATGCTATATGATTTCTGCTGAAATCATCTCTGCCTTGTCCTTAACATTTTTTTTTCTTCGTCTTAGTAGTCTCTCGTGCCTGGGCCTTTATTGATGAGGCAGTTTCTGCCTGCCCTGGTGTCACAAAAAAAAAAAAGAATTATATTACTATCATCATGAAAATTAAATTAAGTATCACCTGTATGTTTGTCTTCAGAGTAATTGTTATATTCATCAGGAACTGATGAGCCTGAGACAGAGTTTCTAATATCTTCCTCTTTCCTTTCCTTGTCATTCGGAGCTCCCCAGCTATCTTTTCTTATTTTTGCCCTTTTTTTATTTTTTTTTAGATTCTCCACCCACGGATGGGTGGAATGGGTCATGGAGGACCCATAGGGGGGTCGCCAGCCGGCACAGGCCCCAGCCCCCCACTGTGGTGCTTTCCCTTCAAGAACCAGAATGAATCAAGAGTCTATCCTGTTTTTTTTTTTTTTTTTTTTTTGTAACAAGAAAGACTATTTTACTTTCGGCTACTCGCAAGGGAATGTATTGATTGCCTTTAAACAAAAACATTGTTCCGGTTTCACGTCACGAACTCCCTTTTCTACCAAGGGCTAGGACGGTTGCCTTCTTGTGAAGGACTTGTTTTGGCTGATGTAATCGTTACCCCGAGTGCATGCCCTTGCTAATCTCAGACCGTAACGGGGCGCAACCCTCGACCAGACGCCTCAAAGTCGCGGACGCTACCGCTTGAGCCACGGTGACTACTAAACAAAAGCATTAATATTCGCAATTAACTTATGTTTTATTTGACAATTGATCTTGTTTTACGTCATGGACTCCCTTAAGGCTAGAACGGCGTCTTCTTTTTAAGGAATTTGGTTTTAGAAGTGCGATCTTTACCGTAGCAGTTCTCAAACCGCCGACCTGATGAATCAAAGTCATTATTATTACCACCCGGCCACGACGACCACTAAGTAGCATTGATCTATTATTATGTTTACATTCTGATGGAATATTTCTTTGTAGTTACCGTGGCTCAAGCGGTAGCGTCCGCGACTCTGAGGCGTCAGGTCGAGGGTTCGCACCCCGTCAAGGTCTGAGGTTAGCAAGGACATGCACTCAGGGTAACGATTACATCTGCCAAAACAAGTCCTTCGCAAGAAGGCAACCGTCCTAACCCTTGGTAGAAAAGGGAGACCGTGACGTAAAACCGGGACAATCTGATGGAATATTTCGTTAATACTGCCATGATGTAATTTCTGTAAATTTTTGTTATGGCTAGCACCTTAAGCTGTACATTAAAGTAAACATTATAAATCGAGTCTTTCTTTACGAGGTTATTTCAGCCAGGAAATTGCATTGCTGTTTTTATCGCATTAAAAGCTTCTCGGGGCATGGGAAACTGCTGTAAGATCGGATTTTATGGTGTGCTTTGAGATTCTCTGGAGGCACTTTAGCCTTTAAACGAATACTTGTAAATTCATTTGAATTCTCGTTTCCTATTTCACAGTCATGGGTTTGAGCACTGCTTAAGATTGGGAAGCCTCCAATGGCTTTTGTCGAAGCTCTACTCTAGTTTGATTATCACCTCGACACACAAGAATTTCAATATAAATGTCACTGCTACTATTATTACTACTACTACTACTACTACTACTGCTACTACTACTACTACTACTACTACTACTACTACTACTACTACTACTACTACTACTACTACTACTACTACTACTACTACTACTACTACTACTACTACTACTACTACTACTACTACTACTACTACTACTACTACTACTACTACTTATGACTGTTTCTATACCTGAGGCAGTTTTCATGGAGCTCATGTTCACCCTTCACAGCTCGGTAGGGGTGAAGAGAGGGCTGTTTGTGTATTATTAATTGAAAGGTTTTTTCCCTGTCCCACTTCACTGTCTAGTTAGTGAAACTTTTTCCACCCTTAGATAGGGGCTTGCACCGATCTGGAGAGCCTCTCCACCTAAATATGAGGCTTGTTGTGAGGGATGACCATAAGTGTTTTCCCTTTGCATAATTGTTTATCTATCATCACATTTGAACCACAGTCGCGTGAACATTAAGTGTTGAATATCATTCAAGCCATTATTACCGTTAAACACTCTTGATTCCTGAGGAAACACGTACGTTCACTGCTTGAAGAGCTTGGTAATACAATTCAGTGGAGGTTTTTTCTTTTTTTTTTGCATCAAGTAATTTGTTCAATTGCTTGATTCTGTCACAACAGTGGGACCAGTCGTAGAGATTGAACTATCCTTATCCTTATGGAGAGATAGAGGAGTCATCCCCTGCTTGAATGAAATCGGCCCATTGACATTACATTGATGTGGAGGGGCTGGTACTCATGTATTAGGGATATTAAACTTCACGTGTATCCTGTATTGATCACGTATGATGGTTTGGTTAACTCTTGTGACGTGTCCTGTTTGAGAGCATTGGAGATGAATGAGATGCCAGGTGATCATCTTTCGCCATGCTGATCAGAAACGGATTGTCCTAATTTATACATTATAGTAGATGTACGATGCGTCGTTCTGCTCTTTAGGTGTCGAAGGGAAACTAGGCGATGGAACCACCAATCACAAAGATCCTCTTGGCTGCATTTCCAAGTAGGATGGTTTGGGTAACAAGCAAAGTTATTACTCCGATTGGCAATTACCACTTTTAGAAATATATGATTATAAAGGAGACCTTATCAGCATTCTAATCGCACATGATTCTTCTGAATCTGGTGAGTGTGGTTCATATGAATGGAATTCTGTTCAGATGCAAATTCAGGAATGAAATACAATACGGTTTTAAGTCTAGTTTCATATACACAGATTTTATGTCCCGGAGGGAGTTAACCCCTACTGGGCGCATCCCTCAGGTGGCGGATGAGGGTAGCTCTTAAATTTTTGAGAGCCGTGGACCAAAAACCGATGTCGACAGGCCTTGCAAGCCGGACATTGTATTTCTCTGCACGTGAATCCAATAGGAGCATCAACGGAAGAAGATGCTCCGCACTGACAGGCTAAAATGCCTACCTGTGGGAGGAAAGAAAGAAAGATTTTATGTCTCCCTTTACTCATAGTTATTAATATCTTATATTTATAATGCAGTTTGCAGCATTGAACATAAATGAAAAACGGTTTTGAAGGGTTTTCATTTGAGATTATATCTGATCACGTAAAACAGGAATTTTGTTAGTGGTACTGGATTTCATAATATCAGCAGTGGGCCTTTTGTCAATGTCTGAAGATTAAGGATGTAATCTCAGTTAATACCACGGGAAGGGTGGAGCAGAATTATATTCCACAAGGCAAGCAGTAATCGTCTTTGCATAGGGGAACATACACATATATTATTATTTGATTTTATAAGTCGGATGTGAATGCTACATATAATAATTCTATATACATGTAAAGAAGAAACTTATGACCAGTTATGCAGTACAATTCCATATTATATATTAATTTATAAACTACACAAGCTGCAGGATATACAATTCCAATAATATGTTCAGTAAAACTTAAATCGAAAATATGTGATGATTTTATCTGTAAACTCTACTGGTAGCAAAGCACATGTACACTTTTCTGAAAAAGATTAAAAGATTTCCAATATAATACTTCAAAAGAGTCCATATTCATCATTAAATAAATAACACAAAATATTATACATCTCAGAGCTTACTCTTGGCAAAATGATAATATATCTCTTATCTGTCCCTTCTTTACAGAGAATTATAAAATATTATTTATCATACTACATACATATAATAAATAAATTATGATTAATATACTTCCTTTTATTAAATAGTAAAATCTCAGTCATACTGATGTTTATTCTCTTTCCTTTTCTCTCTCTTGACTGACATTGTACTTGATAATGAATCAAGAGGGGGAATACATATAAGTATCTTATTCCAATGGCATTATAACATAATAGAGAGTATTATAATTTTCCGGGTAATTGTCACTTCCTCATGAGAGAAAACATATATACAACGTTTAGCCTCAAAGCCGATCTAATTAAAGAGTGTTTTACGTCACGGACTCCCTTTTCTATGAAGGGCTAGGACGATTGCCTTCTTGCGAAGGACTTATTTTGGCAGATGCAATCGTTACTCTTTGTGCATGCCCTTGCTAACCTCAGACCGTGGCAGGGCGTGAACCCTCGACCTGACGCCTCAAAGTCGCGGACGCTACTGCCTGAGCCATAGTGATCCGCTCTAATTACAGTTTGCAAACTAATATCTATTTCTCTTGAAAGATTTTAATGTCATCTTGACTTAAGTCATAGTTCAAGAATATGTCATTTATGTTTCATTGGACCCACTTGATTTTTTTTTTATTTCTCAACTTATTCTATGTTAAGAGATGCATGAGACACAATCATATATATTGATGGGGGTGGGAAATGAGCGCAGGTGCGAGGGTGATCGAGTGACAACTGGCTGATTTATGCTCACACGAACTGACAGGGGTGTGGTGGGGGTGTCACCCTGCAATTTCTTGCAGATACTCTGCTGTTTCCATCTAGCCTGACAATATATTGTCCATGTGAGTGTGCAGCCATAATGACAATTGTTCTGTCCCATTATGGCTTCGAGGAGGGATCCTGCATCCTGATGTGAGATTCCACTAGCAAAGGCTTTGTTGTTGTTTTAAATTCTCCACCCACGGATGGGTGGAGCGGGTCATGGAGGACCCTTAGGGCTGCCGCCAGGCGGCACAGGCCCCAACCCCCACTAGCTGGCAGATGACTTGTCCTGGGGATACTTAGGCTTGTCCCCGGCAAGGGGTGTCTGAAGTTCTCGCTGACAGAGAGTGCGATGCCAGTACCTACTGACTTCGTAGTTTAGTTTCGCCATTGCCAACTGTGCAGGGTACTTGTGTATATCCCACAACGGTGTATTTAGGTTCTGGAGTAGAGCCTGGGATGCAAATCTGTGTCCAAGCTACCATTAGCACCTGTGTTCAAACAAACTATCCTTTTAGCTGACTTGACGGTGACTTCACCTCTGCAATTAGACTGGGGTTAGTGTGTGAAAGATGGACTGACTGAGATCCCCCATTTCTTGAGAAAGGCAGGCATTCCCTCACTCCCCAGGTTAATTTTGCCATCCACTGACAACTACTCCAGTGTCCCCCACCTAGTAATTAATCCTCGTAGCATAGCAATGATTTTACTGGAGAAGGTACCACTTAGGAAGTGTGTGTTCTCCATTCACAACCCATGAGTCTATCCACATACGCCAGGTACATATGTCCCCAAGGCTGGAAGAGATCCACTACCATTTGTTGAAAGGGGTTTTACGGGGGACAGGGACAAAATAATAGCCTTGGGCAGAGAGGAAGGTGTGTGGGTGTCGCAGGAGATGCAGGTGGATCTATAGTGCTGCAGATTCCCTTTCATGCTGGGGGTTAATATACCGTCTTTCTGACTTAACTGAACATTGAGTTTAGTCATTGGAGACCTTCATGTAAATTATCTGGAATCTTGCGACAGAGGGATTGTGGGACGACTAGGCGTACACAGCCTTGCTTGTAGTTGTTCGTAATCAAGTCTAGGGCTACGGCTTGTCTGTCTCTCATTCCGTAGAAGGGGCGCAGATACGCTAATTCCTGCTCCTTTTGGACTACAGCCATGGTGGGGAGGGCCACCCCCTCACTGGACAAGGAAATGGACATAACCAGGAGGGTTTGGGGGGGCGTAGTAGACGCCACCACCATGACGCTAGATACTTCAGTGAAGAGAGCCTTCTTTTTACTCCTGCAACACTCCCTGAAGTGCCCCACGTTTCGGCAATTACAGCACGCAATACCCCTGGTTGGGCAGGAGCTCTTATCCGTGTGTTAGTTCCCGCAATTTTTGGAAGGCTGGTGGGGGATGGGCAGGGGGTTGTGTACGTGGCAGCAACAGCTACCTCATTATCATCTTACGTTGCTGTTGCAACCTGTGTAGGTGAATTTTGGTGGGAGAAAGACTCCCTTATACCTATGACTCTCGCAGCAGCCTTGAAGGCCGAACACTTAGATCTAAGCTTATCTCCACTGTCATACTATATATATATATATATATATATATATATATATATATATATATATATATATATATATATATATATATATATATATATATATATATATATATGTATATATATGTATATATATATATATATATATATATATATATATATATATATATATATATATATATATATATATATATATATATATATATATATATATATATATATATGTATATATATATATATATATATATATATATATATATATATATATATATATATATATATATATATATATATATATATATATATATATATATATATGTATATATATATATATATATATATATATATATATATATATATATATATATATATATATTATATATATATATATATATATATATATATATATATATATATATATATATATATATATATATATATATATATATATATATATATATATATATATATATATATATATATATGTATATATATATATATATATATATATATATATATATATATATATATATATATAATATATATATATATATCCCTTTTTAGCAATGGGTCACCTAAACTTACTATTAATTTACATAATGACCTATATTCACTCATATTATGGGTACACTTAGGGCACTTAAGAGACTACTCTAGCACCAACTGCTGGTTTGTCTGGAGCCGGAAAATCTCTAAAAGAATCTATCCACAGTACCGCCTAATTAGTAATGACTAGAACTAATGCCTCGATATTATCTAAAACTACTTTATTATTAACATTATTGTTAACATTGTATTACAGCATCATTAATATCTAGGAAACTTACATTTAATTTAACTGTATGTATTTCCCTCTTACTTATTAGTTCAATTACATGTCTACTTATAAGTTACTTTTACTTTTAGAAGAATAACCATTGTACAAAAATGGAAATAAATGTTTGTTTGTTTGCTTGTTGAAGAACCTGCATTCCATTGAACCGAATGTGCTTGACGGCTTCTAGGTCAGACCACCTGTTAAGAAATACTCAGGTCTCCATGGACAGCCACCATATCCTGAAGGCAGCGGACGAAATTTCTCAACCTCATATTTCTCCGGAGCAGAGGGCATCGCAACCCGTGGTGCCCGTGGAACATATATAGAAAGGGCGACGTTCACAGGCACTAGGGTTGCCATACTCCATGCTTGGCTCACTTACAACCTTTGGCTCTGACGAAGAGCTGGCTCGGCCACCATATCATGGAGCCTTGGAGGCGTCGCCCGGAGAATTCTGGAAAAGGTGGCCATGCTGTTATGTTAGTACCCAGGGCATAAGCTCGAAATCACTATGACATGGTGAATATGGGTGAGTGACACAAGTATTAATGGAACACAACTTTATTATGCGACAGGTGAAACATGACTAACTGCTGGAAAGTGTGGACGGTGTGAAGACATACATTAGGGAAAACTTATCACACAGGATATAGCAACCTCCTCTCTCTCTCTCTCTCTCTCTCTCTCTCTCTCTCTCTCTCTCTCTCTCTCTCTCTCTCTCTCTCTCTCTCTCTCTCTCTCTCTCTCTCTCTCTCTATCCCTTTGTGAAGAGCCTACTTGACCGTCTGGAGCCCCGCTTTGCACCTGTCAAGTGGCTTGCCAACAATGCTGTAGGAGTCTCCATCCCAGAGGCGAGGACCCTCTACATCCTACTACTTCGGTCAGTGGTTGACTATCTGTCTCCTGCCTTGTGTCAACTTCCTAGATCAGCTCTCGAGCCACTTGAAAAGTTCCAGAATCGAGTCATGAGATTTATCTTGGGATGTTCTCTCTCTACCCGTATTGTGAGTATGCAGTTGGAACTCAACTTGCCCCCTCTTGTGGAGAGGATTTATGCCAATGTGTCCTATTTTACTGTTAAGTGTCTTCACTACCCCTTTCTTGCTCCGTACTTCTCTGCTGTCATGAGGACGTCACTGGATCCAGACGCACCCAGGCTCCCACTTTGATCAGAAGGTCATAACCTTATCAGGGTGGTGAGTGACATTCTCCGTGGCCTTGACATCGACCTGCCAGTGCAGGCGGCTGTCCCAGATTTACCACCCTGGCGTGTCCCGCTCCCCGCTGTCACATATACACCGACCTCGAAGGATGTCTATCCCCCCTTGCAGAGACAGTTAGCTCTGGAGACTATCGCTGATGTATCCACGTCTGTCCCTGCAGCACACCACGTCTATGTTGATGGTTCTGTGCAAGCAGATGGGAGGGCGGCATGTGCTGTGTTTTCCCCCACCATGGAGCCGCCTGTGCCGGCTGATTCATGGATTGGCCGTAGACTACCCACCTCGTCGAGCTCCACCTACTGTGAACTGAATGCCATCTTGGATGCCGTGACTCTCCTTGTTCGACGACGAGTGAATGGGGTAATAATTTGTGACTCCCAATCGGCCCTACAAGCCCTATCCTCGCCAAGACCTATCTGTGGCCTTGCTGTGGGAGATATACTATGTCGCCTCGCTGCCGCTCGGGATGCTTCTCTTGTTGTGTCGTTTGTATGGACGCCATCCCACATTGGGCTGACTGGCAACGACACAGCGGATCGTCTTGCCAAGGCGGCCTGTATGCTGGATGGGCATGCTGTGGACGCTGAGCCCTCCCTCCGATGCCTACGTAACATCATCTACTCAGCTGGGTTTGCCATGACGGTCCAGCGCAGGGACACGGAGAGGGCCAACAGTGTGTCCATACAGCACCATGATCACTTTCTTCACAGTCGCTACAAGTATCGCAGACGCGGGTTAATGGTGCGGAAAAAGAATGTAGTTAGTGCTCGGCTCAGAATGGGGTATCGGCCTTTATGGCAGGTCTCCCAGACTCTAGATATGCCACAGTACACCTCCTGTAAATTATGCGACCGTCCTAATGCTAACACTCTTGACCACTATTGTCTTCAGTGCCCCACAGTGAGAGATGTTTTACCACGAGGTCAGAACTTAATACAGATCTGCTCATTTTTACTTAATGATGACAACCTTGATGTTATTCTTGCTCGTTATCCTCACTTTGGTGGCCATTAATTATATTGAATTATACATATATTTTCTGTATGTTGCTGTATAATTCTGTTTGTGCATTCTGCGTTTCTCTGAGCTTTACTTTTGCATATAATGTACTCTGTGCTGCCATACTGTGAGTTGTGTGTTAGTATGCAGCAATGTTTTATCAATGTGTACACCTCCCTGTAAACTATGTTCAATTCTTGGTTTTGTATCCATTTGAAGCATTATTTGTATGAACTCATGTAATGTCTGACGCCTTGGCGCAATAAATTAATAAAATAAGGTAAACAATCTTGCCTGGTGCGTTCCTGCTATTTTCATGGTTTTTCGTGTTTTCTAAACTGCCTTTGTGTATTTTGTGTACCTCTGTGACCCTGTGAAGTGTTTTAGAGCAATGAAAATGTGTCTCTTAAGTTTTTGAATTTATGAACTTAGTTTTATTTTAGGTTAAGATAATCAAATTTTCCCGTAAAGGGCTCACATTTAATTTTTTTTCAAATTCTGCGCATGCGCAGTAAGAACATCTACAAGCGCTGCCAGTGGCAAAAGTATTTTAATCTTAGTGTTTTGTATTTTTCATATTATAATGTCTTCTACTGAAAACCTAGTGTCTTTGGAAAACCCTACTTGGGAATTCCTCAATGATAATTATACAAAAACTGAATTACAAAAGCACTGTCGGGAAATAGGTATCACAAGGGTCTGGCACACGAAAGATAAACTCATTGATATGATTCTTGAAAAGCATAGATCGTCACTAACAAACGATTCAGAGAGTAATGTTGATAACTGTGAATTAGCTCCTCAAGAGGAAATGAGAGACATTGAAGAAATGAGAGAGAGAATAAATGTCAGAGATCTTGTTATCGATAAACTCAGTGAACTTATGAAAGCTGCAAATATCACAATCAACAAGTTAAATGATCGTGTCTCTTCACTGGAAGAACAAGTCGGGTTACTTCAGGGAACATACAACTCACAGCAGACGACACCGGAACCGCAGGGTGTAACCCCTACCCGGCCCCTACCTGAGGGAAGCCTGCTTCTGGGTGACACAAGCCTCTCCCCTGTTCGTATGTCAGACTTGAACCAACAATGCTCCGTTCAAACTATAAAAGGAGCTAATATAGATCTCATAAATTGTTGGGTCTCAGAGAAACTTCGATGGGCTCCTAAATATTGCATCTTATACTGCGGTATTCAAGACATCCTTAATGGGTCTCAGCCTGTGGATATCCTTGATAGATTGGGTTCTCTCATAACCGATCTCAAGGAGGTGAACGAGGAGATGAGCATACACATATGTGAAGTAGCACCTGTCCTTAGAGTCGAAGAGTTCGATGAAAAGATCAACTATTTCAATAATCAACTAGCAACTTGGAGTGAGACCAATGGGGTTTCAGTTATCAAGACTAATCTGCAGTTCAGGCTTGGTACCGGCGACGTTGATCGGATGTGTTATGATGTAAATGATAAGGGGGATGCTCTCAACAGATTTGGCGTCATCAGGTTATTGAACATAATTGCTAAGCAATGCCCATTCTTCAAACTAAGCAACAACTGGGAAGAAATCATATACCAAACCATACCTGCTACATATGCTTCTGTATTGCAGCGGCAACAACGACCGGTCACGGCCAATAACGACAGTCAAAATAACACATACAGGAACAGAAACTACGACCGGCATCGCCAGCTCCCCTCAATAAGAAATAATAATGAAATCAGAAACGTCTCTCAAGAAAGTAGCAACGATCAGCATTCTAGAAGGGATCCTCAACAGCATTCGGATGGACGTCATACCCGGGATTTTCGTCATCAGAATCGTCAAATCCCACCTGGTATTCGAGGATGGAGACGAGACTCGAGGATGAATCACAGTCTTTACGATCTCGACCAACCACGGCGCTACCCCCAGCGTCCCCGGGCGAGGGAGAAATTGCAGCAGCTCTACAGTCGTCGACAGCCCTGTTCAAACTGTGGGGAAATAAACCATGATCTTTCCCACTGTTGGTTTAACTATAGACTTAAATGTGGTCACTGCCGTGAACATGGCCATAAAACAAGATTATGTCCCTTAAATATATAGCAATCACATTGTAATACAGGCTTATTGAAACATTTCATAAATATACAACACATCAATGCACAATCACTTTTGGGTAATTTCGACAATATTGCACTAATGATCAGAGAAAATAACGTGGATATAATGTGTGTTTGTGAAACTTGGCTCCTATCTAATATGCAGTCTGGTTTTGTTGCTATACCTGAGTATTCTTTTTATCGATTTGATGGCGGTAGGGGTGGGGGTGTGGGGGTGTATGTAAGAAATCATCTAACGGTCTCCCTATTAAAGACCCCTGAAGTCGAGCGACCTCCTCATCTCGAAGACATTTGGTTGACTGTTCAGAGTAGGAAATTCCCTTCATTCATCCTGGGATGTGTATATAGACACCCTCATGCACTCAACGACACCTTTGATTACATCTCCGAGGTATTTCGGTCGGTCTGTTTGAGGAGCAAACCTCTCATTATTATAGGCGACTTCAATGATAATCTCCTTCTTCCTAATAATAAAATGGGGAAATTAATTCAATCCCTCCACTTAAATCAGCTTGTGAATAAAGCAACCCGTATCACCGCTAATTCCTCCAGCCTAATTGATCTTATAATTACCAATACACCTAGTTTTATAGTTCACCACGATGTCTTACCTTGTCCTGTAGGAGACCACGAGCTTCTAATAGCTACAGTTAATGTCAGGAAGGAAAAGAGACCGCCAATTGTTAAAACTTTCCGATCTCTTGAGAATTATTCTCAAAATTGTTTCTGCGACACTCTTCTTAATGAATACAACATTTTAAATTCAATACTAACTACAGATTGTGTAAATTATCAAGTTTCTACTTTTACTGATGTTTTTACGAGATGTTTAAATGAATGTGCCCCTCTTACAACCAAAGTCATGACACGCCCTCCTGCCCCGTGGATTGACTCTCAGTTAAAAGAGCAAATGAAAAGGAGAGATGACCTCCTAAGGCAATTTAAATCTGATAGACAAAACTCCGAGATGGAAAGAGCCTATAGAAGAGAAAGAAACCTTACTAAAACAATGTTGTCCGAAAAGAAGAAAAATCATTTCAGGGAAGAATTTTCCAAGTATAGGGGAAATATCAAAGGAACTTGGAATGTTATAAAAAGAATAATTCCTGCAAATAAGGAAATCTTAGAAAATTCTGACCTTCTCAGTGATAATGTGGAAAAGCGAGTGAATGATTTTAATAAGTATTTTGCTAAAATAGGTAAGTCCACATATGAAAAGTCCCAAGATAATAATGACTTGATTATTAATCAACCACATAATTGCCAGCCTCCAGCTGAAAGAAATATTATCAATAATTTTAGACCGCACCCAATCGATTTAGTCACACTTATTCTTATCATAAAGAACCTCAAACCAACAAACTCTTGTGGTTCCGATGGGATACAACTTCGCTTCCTAATTGACTCATTGCCAGTTACAGTATTTTTCATTTTAGTCATTGTTAATACATCCATTGTTACAGGCATTTATCCTAACCTCTGGAAGCATCCCTATATCATCCCCGTTTTTAAGAGTGGAGATACTAATAATGTTGAAAATTATAGGCCAATCTCTCTTCTCAGCATTCTGTCTAAAATACTTGAGAAGGTAGTTGCCACCCAGTTAATAAATTTCCTTGAATCAAATTGTCTATTATGTGAAGAACAACACGGTTTTCGGCCTAAACTTTCGACCGAGACGGCCCTACTTAAAATTACTGATAAAATTTATAGTAATATTGAAAATAAGAAAATATCACTTTTATTATTGTTAGATTTGTCTAAAGCATTTGACAGTGTACACCATCAAATTCTAATGAGAAAACTTTCCAAAGTTTATGTTGACTCATTTTGGTTCGAAAATTATCTGAAAGATCGAATTCAATCAGTTCGAATGGGCTCGACTCTCTCTTCTTCTTTAGATATCAGTTTTGGCGTTCCTCAGGGTTCAATTTTGGGTCCTCTGCTTTTCCTAATATATGTTAATGATTTACCTCAATTTATAAGAGATTGCCTACTTGTTATGTATGCTGATGACACCCAGATTATGCTTACTGGTGACATTGATAGAATTCCTGAAATCTTAAAAAGGGCTGAAGATATATTAAACTGTGCCAAAAGTTATTTTAACAGTAATGGTCTTTTACTGAACGAAAATAAAACTAAATTCGTTATTTTTGGATCAAATCAATACCTGTCCCGCATTCCTGAGAACATCAGTATAAATTTCAACAATGTTTCACTCTTCCCATCTAATAAGGTTAAAAATCTAGGAGTTATTATGGACAGTACCATGACATTTAATTTTCATATCGATGAACTACATAAAAAAGTGAACGGGACCCTTATTTACTTGAACAGAGTCTATGAAAGATTCGAGCCTGATTGTAGGGTAATTGTAGTACAAACATTGATTTTAAGTATTCTCAACTACTGTCTGAGTGTTTGGGGTTCCACGACTAAGACCCAGATGTTACGAGTGAAAAGGCTCCAGAATTTTGCTGCAAGAGTTGCCATAGGGGGGGTGCATAAATATGATCACGTGACTCCCCTCTTTGAGAGATTGGGTTGGCTAAGGATGGACATGAAGTTCATATATAATATCTGTCTTTTAGTTTTTAAAATAAATGATGGAATATTACCGGAATGGCTCTTCTCATTGCCAACAGTTAATCAAGTGCGTATCAATAACGTCAACACCAGATATCAGAATTCTTTTTACGTGCCCAGAAGTTCCACTGATATTGGGGCAAGAGCCTTAAATGTAATGGGCCCGAGACTTTGGAACTCTTTACCCGCAAACTTAAGAAGCTGCCAAACATCACCCTCAGTTAAATCTCATCTTTTAAATCACCTACTTAATAAGTGATTTTAGTCTCATTATTATCCTCCCATTGGGTAGACGAAGTGTACGTATGCTTATTTTAATGTGTAAATATTTTGATTTTGTGCTTTGCAAATTTCATTTGTTTTATTTTGACATTTTACATTGTAATTTGTAATTAGATTAATTATCATGTAATAGCCATTTTTGATGGAATAAAGTTTTTGACTTTGACTTTGAC
>JAXCGZ010007950.1:67500-73030 GCA_037179515.1 Halocaridina rubra | reverse complement strand
ATTCCCAATCTCATTCGGGCCATGAAATAACCAAATAACACATTATGTATGTGAAAACATGAATCAATTTTTACACCGACCGGGACTCGAACCTAGGACTTATGAATACTAAGTCAAGGCGCTACCACTACACCACAGAAGGTTAAAAGGAATCCAACCTTGTAGGTTATATCTGCTATACTTAGGAATGAACGCATTCTAACTGAATGCCACTAAGTTCATATTACAGATTCCCCAACCTCACTCGTGGCTTCATTTTAGCATTTAATTCAATTCCCAATCTCATTCGGGCCATGATTTAACCAAATAACACATTATATATGTGAAAACATGAATCATTTTTTACCCCGACCGGGACTCGAACCTAGGACTTATGAATACTAAGTCAAGGCGCTACCACTACACCACAGAAGGTTAAAATGAATCAAACCTTATAGCTTATATCTGCTATACTTAGGACTGAACGCATTCTAACTGAATGCCACTATGTTCATATCACAGATTCCTCAACCTCACTCGTGGCTTCATTTTAGCATTTAATTCAATTCCCAATCTCATTCGGGCCATGAAATAACCAAATAACACATTATATATGTGAAAACATGAATCATTTTTTACCCCGATCGGGACTCGAACCTAGGACTTATGAATACTAAGTCAAGGCGCTACCACTACACCACAGAAGGTTAAAAGGAATCCAACCTTATAGCTTATATCTGCTATACTTATATGAACATAGTGGCATTTAGTTAGAATGCGTTCATTCCTAAGTATAGCAGATATAAGCTATAAGGTTGGAATCCTTTTAACCTTCTGTGGTGTAGTGGTAGCGCCTTGACTTAGTATTCATAAGTCCTAGGTTCGAGTTCCGGTCGTGGTAAAAAATGATTCATGTTTTCACATATATAATGTGTTATTTGGTTATTTCATGGCCCGAATGAGATTGCTAATTGAATTAAATGCTAAAATGAAGCCACGAGTGAGGTTGGGGAATCTGTAATATGGACATAGTGGCATTCAGTTAGAATGCGTTCATTCCTAAGTATAGCAGATATAAGCTATAAGGTTGGATTCCTTTTAACCTTCTGTGGTGTACTGGTAGCTCCTTGACTTAGTATTCATAAGTCCTAGGTTCGAGACCCGGTCGGGGTAAAAAATGATTCATGTTTTCACATATATAATGTGTTATTTGGATATATATATATATATATATATATATATATATATATATATATATATATATATATATATATATATATATATATATATATATATATATATATATATATATATATATATATATATATATATATATATATATATATATATATATATATATATATATATATATATATATATATATATATATATATATATATATATATATATATATATATATATATATATATATTTATATTCATATATATATATATATATATATATATATATATATATATATATATATATATATATATATATATATATATATATATATATATATATATATATATATATATATATATATATATAGTATATATATATATATATATATATATATATATATATATATATATATATATATATATATATATATATATATATATATATATATATATAATGTGTATATATATATATATATATATATATATATATATATATATATATATATATATATATATATATATATATATATATATATATATATATATATATATATATATATATATATATATATATATATATATATATATATATATATATATATATATATATATATATATATATATATATATATATATATATATATATATATATATATATATATATATATATATATATATATATATATATATATATATATATATATATATATATATACATGTATATATATATATATATATATATATATATATATATATATATATATATATATATATATATATATATATATATATATATATATATATATATATATATATATATATATATATATATATATATATATATATATATATATATATATATATATATATATATATATATATATATATATATATATATATATATATATATATATATATATATATATATATATATATATATATATATATATATATATATATATATATATATATATATATATATATATATATATATATATATATATATATATATATATATATATATATATATATATATATATATATATATATATATATATATATATATATATATATATATATATATATATATATATATATATATATATATATATATATATATATATATATATATATATATATATATATATATATATATATATATATATATATATATATATATATATATATATATATATATATATATATATATATATATATATATATATATATATATATATATATATATATATATATATATATATATATATATATATATATATATATATATATATATATATATATATATATATATATATATATATATATATATATATATATATATATATATATATATATATATATATATATATATATATATATATATATATATATATATATATATATATATATATATATATATATATATATATATATATATATATATATATATATATATATATATATATATATATATATATATATATATATATATATATATATATATATATATATATATATATATATATATATATATATATATATATATATATATATATATATATATATATATATATATATATATATATATATATATATATATATATATATATATATATATATATATATATATATATATATATATATATATATATATATATATATATATATATATATATATATATATATATATATATATATATATATATATATATATATATATATATATATATATATATATATATATATATATATATATATATATATATATATATATATATATATATATATATATATATATATATATATATATATATATATATATATATATATATATATATATATATATATATATATATATATATATATATATATATATATATATATATATATATATATATATATATATATATATATATATATATATATATATATATATATATATATATATATATATATATATATATATATATATATATATATATATATATATATATATATATATATATATATATATATATATATATATATATATATATATATATATATATATATATATATATATATATATATATATATATATATATATATATATATATATATATATATATATATATATATATATATATATATATATATATATATATATATATATATATATATATATACATATATATATATATATATATATATATATATATATATATATATATATATATATATATATATATATATATATATATATATATATATATATATATATATATATATATATATATATATATATATATATATATATATATATATATATATATATATATATATATATATATATATATATATATATATATATATATATATATATATATATATATATATATATATATATATATATATATATATATATATATATATATATATATATATATATATATATATATATATATATATATATATATATATATATATGTATTTATATATATATATATTTATATATATATATATATATATATATATATATATATATATATATATATATATATATATATATATATATATATATATATATATATATATATATATATATATATATATATATATATATATATATATATATATATATATATATATATATATATATATATATATATATATATATATATATATATATATATATATATATACATACATATATATATATATATATATATATATATATACATACATATATATATATATATATATATATATATATATATATATATATATATATATATATATATATATATATATATATATATATATATATATATCTATATATATATATATATATATATATATATATATATATATATATATATATATATATCTGCCTTGGCTGTTTCCCCCTTTAATTGGGGGGTAGCCGACATCAAGAAAGGAAAACAATAAGGGGATTACTCTTACTTTGCTCTATGGGCAATGACGAGGGAACTAGCGACCATTCAGATGGCACTGCTGGAGTCCCAAAGCCCATCCTCCTGGATTTTCCACAACCGGTTTCGCTTCACAACTGCCAACTCTTCCGACTGACCCTACCACAGGGCTTCCTCTGTAAGATGCAGCCCCGTGAAAACAGCAGATGCCCATCATAGCTGAGTCACATTCGCTCGCCACTCATTCCTATTCCTAGCATACTCGCTTGCTGCCCTCACATCCTTCCTCCTATCATTCAGGGCTTTCCTTTCTCCATCCATCCATCCAAACCTATGCCTCCCTCTAGCATTTCTCCCATCAACTCTCGCATTCATCTCCTCTTTCGGCAGTCATTCATTATCCATCTTTTCCACATGGCCAAATCATCTAAGAACATTCATATCTACTCTGGCTGCAATTTCTCTCCTCACACCCGTTCTTGCTCTCACCACTTCATTCCTAACCCTATCCAATCGAGATACACCAATCATACTCCTCAGGCATTTCATCTCAAATACATTTAGTTTCTGTCTCTCACTTACTTTCATACCCCATAACTCTGATCCATACATCACAGTTGGCACAACCACTTTCTCATACAAAACTTTCTTAACATTTATTTCCAACCCTCTATTCTTCATCACTCCTTTCAATGCACCCAACACTTTACATCCTTCATTCACTCTGTGACACACATCTGCTTCCACTCCACCATTTGCAGCTATAACCGAGCCTAAATACTTAAACTTAATAACTTCCTCAAGTGTCTCTCCATTCAACATAACATTCAGTCCAGCACCATCCTCATTTCTTGTACACCTCATAACCTTACTCTTTCCCACATTCACTCGCAACTTCCATCTCTCACACACCATTCCAAATTCTGACACTAACTGACACAGCTTTTCCTCTGAATCTGCCACCACCACATTATCATCTGCAAACAGCAACTAATTCAGCTCCCACTCGTTATCATCCCCATCTACCATTCTCAAACCTCGACCACGCACTCGCTCATTCACCTCTCTTACAACTCCATCAATATACAAATTGAACAGCCATGGTGACATCACACATCCCTGTCTCAGTCCCACACTCACTGGAAACCACTCACTCACTGTATTCCTTACCCTAACACAAGCTCAACTCCCCTCATACAAACTCTTCACTGCATGCAACAATTTACCATTAATTCCATATAATCTCAAAACATTCCACATAGCCTCTCTATCAACTCTATCATAAGCTTTTTCCAGATCCAAAAATGGAAATTACTCATCCTTACCCTTTGCTAAATATTTCTCACAAAACTGCCTAACTATAGAAATCTGATCTATACAACCTCTACCTCTCCTAAAACCACTCTGCACTTCCGCGATCACATATTCTGTCTTATCCCTAATCCTACTAACCAT
>JAXCGZ010007950.1:60000-62500 GCA_037179515.1 Halocaridina rubra | reverse complement strand
TGGACGGGTGTGAAGTGAGTTGCAATATGATGAGACGGTGGGGGTAGACTAGCTGCGGCTATCTGTCCTATTTGTAGAATATCCTTGCTTGCCTACCTTGTGGATGATCCAAGCAGGGTGGAAGGGGGGGGGGAAATGTGGCAACCCTTTATCCCCAAGGAGCTAAGAGGAGTAGCTAAGGTATGTGTGGATCCTGGTGAATGTGTGTTTCTTCCCACTTGCTACGCCCTTTACCAGGGGGAATGAGGTCATTTATACATATGCATGTATGTATCATCATTATTAATGCAGTATTATTAGTAGTAGTTTATTTTTATTATTATTATTATTATTATTATTATTATTATTATTATTATTATTATTATTATTATTATTATTATTATTATTAATATTATTATTATTATTATTATTATTATTATTATTATTTCTATCTATCTAACTTGGCTGTTTCCCCCTTTAATTGGGGGGTAGCAGACATCAAAGAAAGAAAACAATAAGGGGATTACTTTGCTCTATGGGCAATGACGAGGGAGCTAGCGACTGTTCAGATGGCACTGCTGGAGTGCCACAGCCCATCCTCCCGACATTCCACAACCTGTGTCGCTTCACAACTGCCAACTCCTACTACTGCCCCTACCACAGGACTACCTCTGTAAGATGCAGCCCCGTGGTGACAGCAGATGCCCATCAGAGCTGAGTCACAATCGTTCGCCACTCATTCCTATTCCTATCACGCTCACTTCCTTCCCTCATATCCATCCTCCTATCATTCAGGGCTCTCCTTACTCCATCCATCCATCCAAACCTAGGCCTCCCTCTAGAGTTTCTCCCATCAACTCTCACATTATTCACCTTTTTCGGCAGGCTTTCATCATCCATCCTTTCCACATGGCCAAACCCTCTCAGAGCATTCATACCTACTCTTCCTGCAATTTCTCTCCTCAACCTGTTCTTGCTCTCACCACTTCATTCCTAACCCTATCCAACCGAGATACACCAGTCATACTTCTCAGGCATTTCATCTCAAACACATATAGGTTCTGTCTCTCACTTACTTTCATACCCCATAACTCTGATCCATACATCACAATTGGCACAACCACTTTCTCATACAAAACTTTCTTAACATTTATTTCCAACCCTCTATTCTTCATCACTCCTTTCAATGCACCCAACACTTTACATCCTTCATTCACTCTGAGACACACATCTGCTTCCACTCCACCATTTGCAGCTATAACCGAGCCTAAATACTTAAACTGATCAACTTCCTCAAGTGTCTCTCCATTCAACATAGCATTCAATCCAGCACCATCCTCATTTCTTGTACACCTCATAACCTTACTCTTTCCCACATTCACTTGCAACTTCCTTCTCTCACACACAATTCCAAATTCTGACACTAACTGACACAGCATTTCCTATGAATCTGCCACCAACACGGTATCATCTGCAAACAGCAACTAATTCAGCTCCCACTCGTTATCATCCCCATCTACCATTCTCAAACCTCGACCACGCACTCGCTCATTCACCTCTCTTACAACTCCATCAATATACAAATTGAACAGCCATGGTGACATCACACATCCCTGTCTCACTGGAAACCACTCACTCACTTCATTCCCTACCCTAACACAAGCTCTACTCCCCTCATACAAACTCTTCACTGCATGCAACAATTTACCATTAATTCCATATAATCTCAAAACATTCCACATAGCCTCTCTATCAACTCTATCATATGCTTTCTCCAGATCTAAAAATGGAAAATACACATCCTTACCCGTTACTAAATATTTCTCACATAAGTGCCTAACTATAAAAATCTGATCTATACAGCCTCTACCTCTCCTAAAACCACTCTGCACTTTCGTGATCACATTTTCTGTCTTATCGTTAATCCTATTAACCAGTATCCTACCATACACTTTTCCTACCACACTCAACAAACTTATACCCCTAAAATTACTTCATTCATACATATTTCCCTTTCCTTTGTATAGGGGCACTATACAAGCAATCACCCATTCCACTGGCACCATTGAGAACATGAAGCATATATTAAACACTCTCGCTAACCATTCCAAAGCAGTCACACCCCCTTCTTTCGACATCACCGCTCTCACACCATCCATTCCAGGTGCTTTACCTGCTTTCGCATCATACAATGCCCTTTTCACCTCCTCTCTTGTAATCTCTCTCATTTTCATCTCCCATTACTGGCACTTGAACACCCCCTACTGCCGCTATAACTGCCTCTCTATCTTCCTCAACATTCAGCAAGCACTCATAACATTCTGTCCATCTTTTCCTTGCATCGTTCCCTCTTAACATCTGCCCATTATTATTATTATTATTATTATTATTATTATTATTATTATTATTATTATTATTATTATTATTATTATTATTATTATTATTATTATTATTATTATTATTATTATTATTTATTATCATTTTCATTATTATTGTAATTGGCATTATGATGATGATGATT
>JAXCGZ010007950.1:42500-55000 GCA_037179515.1 Halocaridina rubra | reverse complement strand
ATTAATTTGAATTATTCTGCATCATATTTTGGATTATTTCTTAGTATCAAAACTTACTCCAATTCTGCAATAATAAGGACATCTTTATATTACATATACAATACACTTCTGATTCCTTGTAGTAATAATTACTGCAGAATCTCCATTAAGCGTTATCTCTACTAACACCTCAGCCTTGTCGTACCTATGTTTATGAAACTGCAAATATCTCTTCTGTATCTTTCTATATTATTATCATTATCATTTTAATCATCATCATTATTATTATTATTATTATTATTATTATTATTATTATTATTATTATTATTATTATTATTATTATTATTATTATTATTATTATTATTATTATTATTATTATTATTACTATTATTATTATTATTATTAATATTATCATTATTATTATTATTATTATTATTATTATTATTATTATTATTATTATTATTATTATTATTATTATTATTATTATTATTATTATCACTATTATTATTATTATTATTATTATATTATTATTATTATTATTATTATTATTATTATTATTATTATTATTATTATTATTATCATTATTATTATTATTATTATTATCACTATTATTATTATTATTATTATTATTATTATTATTATTATTATTATTATTATTATTATTATTATTATTATTATTATTATTATTATTATTATCATCATCATTAGTAGTAGTAGTAGTAGTAGTAGTAGTAGTAGTAGTAGTAGTAGTAGTAGTAGTAGGCCATAACTGAAAACCATTATGTATAATCCACGCATATAGTTTGGCCTAATCATGGCCCACTAGAACTATATAGAAATTAATATATCTCATTCTGTCTGAGGCTCAGGGAAAATAGCATTATTTTCTAGCAGTATCAGTAGCTTAGGATCATAATGGCCAATTTTCACTGCTTTAAGACTATTATGCATCCAAGTCACGAAATTTGGAAAAGATGGAGTAATTGGAGGCCGGTACACGCAAACATATCAGTAAACGGCAAGAAGATGGATAGATACATAGATAGATAGATAGATAGATAGATAGATAGATAGATAGATAGATTGAGAGAGAGAGAGAGAGAGAGAGAGAGAGAGAGAGAGAGAGAGAGAGAGAGAGAGAGAGAGAGAGAGAGAGATACTTAATATATTCCCGGTGAATTAAAAAATCTTGTGTCAAGAGTTCCTGCATAGTCTTAAGATTTTGGATAAATTAAATTTGTTATGATGTAGTAGGATATAACAGATTGAAACAAGTATCTGTACAGAAAAGGCAAAGTTGTACCGCTCGCGACTTTGGGTCGGCAGGTCGAGGAATCTCGGTACGCCACGGTCTGAAATTAGAAAGGGTATTCCCTCAGGAAAATTATCACACCTGCCAAAACTAAAGTCCTTCGCAAGAAGATACCGTCCTAGTCCTTAGTAGAAAAGGAGTCCGTGACGTAAAACAATCACGTCAATGAGAACTAACAGAGAATGATCCACCTCTTCCAATCCATCTGTTAGGAAATTTTCATTTAGAAACTGCCTAACTTGGAGAGCAAAGTGACAAGGTGAGCCATCTTTTTGAAACACTGTATTCTCTGTCAGTTCTAATTGGTCGAGCTTGGGAATAATGTAAGTTTGCAGCATTTCTAAATAGCTATTACCTTTAGCAACACGCTCTTCAAAAAAGAATGGCCCTATAGGTCTATTTTTTCCCAAAGCACACCAGACATTACCTTTAGGAGAATCTCTTATGCTTAACAGATTCATGTGACTTTTCAGTTCCCCAAATACGGCAATTATGGCTGTTAACCTTGCCACTAATGTGGAATGATACTTCATCGGAGAACATTAAGTTATTCAAAAATGAATATTCGGTATTAAATTTTTCATTGAACTGATGACAGTAACTTAGGTGTGCATGATTATCCTCTTCTAATAAGATTTGATGCATTTGGATTTTGTGAAGTTTTGTCCGCAGAATCTTATGCACAGTAGCTTTTGAAAGGCCCATCTCTTAAGATGTCCGTCTTGATGTTTTTCTTGAACTTTCCTGATTTGTTCAACAGATGCTACAGTTTCTTCACTAACACATGGTCTACCAGACTGTGGCTCATCATTGACAGAACCTGTTTATTTAAATTTCTTCATCCACTTGGATATGAGTTCCTGTGTAGTGTTTATACATTGTAATGAATTTTAAACCTACTTTGGACAGCAACAGCATATATTAGCTCAACAAACCAAAGAACGTAATTTACTTTCTCTTCTAGTGAAGCCAATATGGGTCAATAGTAATTCTGAAAAAGAGACCAATTTTCAGTTTCAAGAAATTGTAAAATAACAATAGGTAAAACAAATACAAAAACAAAATTACCAAAAACTTTTAAAAAATAGTTACATAAATTTTACTTATCCTTTTTACAGATTGTTTCTATCAAGTACAGTTAAGTCCTTGTGCAATTTTAAATTGCACACGGACTTTATGGACACCTTTAATATATATATATATATATATATATATATATATATATATATATATATATATATATATATATATATATATATATATATATATATATATATATGTGTGTGTGTGTGTGTGTGTGTGTGTGTGTGTGTGTGTGTGTGTGTGTGTGTGTGTGTGTGTGTGTGTGTGATTACCTAATTGTGATTACCTAATTGTGTTTACGGGAAAGAGCCCAAAGCTCGTATCTTCCCGTCTCCTGATCGGTTCCATTTTAGACTTAGTGATACTTATCATACCTGTCCTTAAAACTATGGATTGAGATAGCATTAACTACCTCCTCGCTTAGCTAATTCCAATTATCAACTACTCTTACACTGAAAAAGTATTTCCTTACATCCTGCAAAGAAGTTTTCTTACGAAGCTTCAAACTATGACCTCTAGTTCTAGAGCCAGCCATATCAAAATATCGATCCCTATCCACTCTATCATAACCATGAAGGAATTTAAAGACTGTCACCATATCCCCCCTCACTCTTCTAGCTTCGAGTGATGGTAAGTCTAATTCCCTCCGCCTCTCATCATAACTGAGATTGCGTATTTCTGGCACCAGTTTCGTGGCATGTCTTTGAACTTTTTCAAGCTTAGCTGTGTGCTTTTTCAAGTGCGGATTCCAAAAGGGGGCTGCATATTCGAGTTTTGGCCTCACATTGGTTACATAAATATTTCTGAACATTTCCTTGTCCATGTGCTTGAAGGCTACCCTTACATTTGATAAGAATGCATATGCTGCCCTTACTATGTCATTTATATGTATTTCTGGAGACAAATCTGCCAGTATGTTTACTCCTAGATCTCTCTCATTTTCTGTCTCTTGAAGTTGTACTCCAGCCACCGAGTAGTCAAGCTTGGGCCTTCTTGCACTTGTACCCATTCTCATTACCTTACATTTTGAAGTATTGAATTTCATTAGCCACTTTTCTGACCACTCATGCAGATTATTTAGATCCTCCTGAAGTTCTCTACCATTGTTCTCGTTTTTTACTTTCTTCACAATCTTTGCATCATCTGCAAACATATTCATGAATGAATTTACAGACTCTGGTAGGTCATTTACATATACAAAGAACAAAAGTGGCCCTAAAACTGAACCCTGTGGAACTCCACTACTAACTCTTCTCCATTCAGACACTGAGTGTCTTACTCTAACCCTCTGTTCCCTTCCTTCTAAGTAAGTTTTTATCCATTCCAAAACATTTCCACCTATTGTAGCCATTGATTGCAGCTTCCTAATAAGTCTCCCATGTGGAACAGTGTCAAACGCTTTCTGGAAGTCTAGGAATATGCAATCTGCCCAGCCCTCTCTTTCCTGTAAGATTTGGCTTACCTCATCATAAAATTCTAATAAGTTTGTTACTGTTGATCTACCTTCTCTGAAGCCATGTTGCCTCACTGTGTGTGTGTGTGTGTGTGTGTGTGTGTGTGTGTGTGTGTGTGTGTGTGTGTGTGTGTGTGTGTGTGTGTGTGTGTGTGTGTGTGTGTGTGTGTGTTTGTATGTGCATTCCTTGCTTGGAGTCCTATATATATAGGTAGTCATAGGAAAAAAGATATGAATATCCTATTGTATGAAGATGTGTTGATGGTCCCAAGTATCTTCAGTAAGACAGGGAAAAGCATTTATATTATTTTCACAATAAGTTTTGCCGTTTTATGGCGTCTGCAGAAAAGTGAAAACGTCTTTTTATTCATTGACCAACTGGTTTGATACTAATTCTATTCCATGGTACATGAGAATATATCATTCTCTCCTGTTTTTATTATCAATTATCATATTGGGAAGACATTTATTTATTCATAGGTCGACATCTCCTTTTTCTCTTTTTCTCATTTCATGAAAATCTTCAGGTACAGTGCAGTAGCAATATTTGACAATAATGTCCTCAATATCTAGATACAGAAAAGCATAAAGTACAGTTAGAAGAGTGAATGCTCTAAGTCTGTATGAAGTAATCTGCTTCACAGCTAAATTTAATAGCTGGCTTCGCATTCATGAGGTCGAAAGATCGGTTCCCGTCCAAGACCGAGAGTTTAAGCTGTTTACTGGCAGGAACTGCTGTGGGTGGACACCACAGTGGGGGGTTGGGGCTTACCCTGGCTGACGAATACCCATTGTATTGAAATGGAAATAAAGTATTATTATTATTATTATTATTATTATTATTATTATTATACATATGAGACATATCGTTAATAAATGAGGTCTGTCCTCGTGACTTCCTCTCATAATGGAAGAATACTGTTGGAGGCTCTATATGCCTTGTTACAACTTCCAACAGTTGAATTCCTGAAGGCAATACCTAAATTTATTTATAACGAATAAATGAACATTCAAGAAAATAAATTTAGCTACCCTTATAGGAATATTTACTCAATGGATACTAATAAGTGACTATAAAGATAAGAATAGTAATGAGAAAATTGTGTTTACTTTGTTATGGAATGACGGTTCTCAATGACCTAATATTCTCCCTTAGCACGCTTAAGGTCACAATGAAAGTTAATTAGTTATGAAGAACTTCACATCTCGAAATTATAGATCCTTTACACCGTCGTAATTAGACTCGTCTAGATTTCCATTTGCTTGCTATTTTCGTTAATTTTCGTTAGCAAATTAGGAGATAATCATGAAATTTTCATTTTCACGTATTATAAGACATTATTTTCTATAATTACGAGTGGCTTAATGCATAGCCATGCTACGGGTCTAATTTGATATTGCAATTAATGCTTCTAGGTAAGCCTTGCTATTAACTTTGTTGCTCTATTTCACGAGCAGCTAACACTAAGGCACATACGCTATATGAAGACGCTTTACTGACAATATATATTTCCTTTAGGCTTTATTACAATATGTTTATCAGCGAAAGTAATTGCAACTTATTACTTCATTGGTTATATTTCTGTTTTAGAGAATACGACACTTCTATCTTTGGGTCACTTGAAGAACTATTCAGTTATATTCTGACATTTTAACATTATGTATTAGCTCTTGCCGATAAGCATTGTGTTCCCTTTTCCAAACAAGATGAACCCATTCGAAAGACCGATGCAAACGTGCAATCCAAAGTTTTAACAAGCATAACACCTGATTATCTATTAACTATCCCTTTTGACCTTATTTGCTCAATACTGTACTATATATGACTAAACGTTCTGAGAAAATTTACAATGCAACGGACATTCTTACATAGCAGCATGAAATAGGTAGATAAATGAATAGAACAACGCTTCATCCCCTTACATAGTTTTTGTTTAGTTGTTTGTTTTTACAACCCAGGGGCCATATAATTAGGTAATCATAAAATGCTTCCCACCTTCCAAATTATTGTAAGTACTTTTGCACCGCTTTGTGTCGCTTTCAGTTCCCTTTCGAATGGGACTTGATACAGACATATTAGAACTGTGGATCGAGGCTTTATATGCTTAATAATTCCCCACGGTGGGATTGAAGCCGGGTCAGTCGTTTCCTTAATCACGTGCTCTACCAATGAACTACGGCATCCTACCTTGAATTTATTATGAATATTATTTTTCATCTAAATTCGAAAAAAAAAAATTCTCTTTAAAGATGTGAAATTTACTTAGAATTTTAGCTACTGCAGTTGCATACAGGTAATATTAAAAAAAATAAATAAAAAAAATAGAAAATAAATCTGTGACATCGGGGCAGGTAAAGAAAATTGCCCTCATGGAGCCCGGGCACCAAGAAACCAGAGAGCCAATAGAAACAGAAATGGAAAGTGTTAAGACTGATCAGACTCTACTATCCAGTGTAGCACATACGAAACTATATTATAAAATAAGGTATTTTCTGTATTAAGTCACGTTAATACGAAAGCGAATATTATGGCAATAATTTCTTGCGATGATTTCAATGTTTGCTTGGAAGTCTAGCCCCAGTCTAAACATTACTTTTGTTAGTGATTCAAAGTTAGGTCTGTGCATCTTGAGAAATAAGGGAATTGACTTTCCTTCTGAAGGATATGTGACAAAAAGGCCAAATATGGTGGCTGGACGGCCTTCACAAAGACCAGCTGGACCAAATCTGCACAAGATACCAAAGTTTGCAATGACAAAGTAACAATAAGATAAGAAAACATTCTTGAAGATGAAGTGGTGGGTAGTTATCAAAGGAAGTGTTATTCATATTATACACAGAAACAACATCTAGAGAGTCTGCTTCGAAAAAGGGAAGAAGAAGGTCAAGCTCAGTCAGAGGGATTATCTTAAGAAGACTGCCTTCCTTCAATTGATGATATAAAAACAAAAAACTATGAAGGTAGGCACTCACAGCCGTGTCAATTGAAAGTTGAGTAATAACCAAAATGTTAGAAAAAATAGCTCAAAACGCAAAAATTTAAAAACATATCAGAATGTCAAACCCTTCCAGCTGGGAAACTTATTTTTACTTTGCAAACACACGCCAGGATCGAATATTGCTCGTTGCAATTGAACTTCAAAATACCGTCGCTTTTCAATGTAATACCATTAGTACTGTTATGCCTTATAAATACTGGAAACAATTGAAAACCTAGCAGCTTATATCACTGAAAACGTTCATGCCAAGATGGAAATCGTTTCCATGGAAGCACTATATACAATGAAAATACGAATATAAGACTGAAATATTAGAGTGCAGAATGCTTCATTTTCAACATTCCAATAATTCCACAAAACCAGAAATCCTGCATTGTGATGGCTTACTAAAGGAGAAGTATTTGAGGAAGCATATTCTGACACAATAGACATAGGCGAAGAAAGTGGTGATGAGTATTATATATTTGATGAGGATTCGGATCCTATATTGACAAAAGATATCTAGTACACAGATCGAATACATATTATTCATCAAGCTGCAAAAATCCTTATATATATATAGTTTCTGATGTAAGTACGATGGTGCCATGGCTACTGTCTCCTAAAAATATATCATAATCAAATATCATTATTCCCAGGCTTCCATACAACGTCTTATTATAGATTCTGAGATATCATAAAGATTTCGCAACCATCAGAGAAATGTGTTGCTTTGACTATAGTAGTCGAGAAAAAAAAAATTTCTTTCTGTCTGGGATTGATTTATTCTGTGAATAACAGCGAGGTTTAACACCGAAACATCAACGGCACTCACTTTCAATCAGATCTGGACTGGCTCATCCGAAGTTGTCTATGCTTTAAACCGATTTGGTGTTGGTGTTTCTGATGCAAAAGTAGGAAACTACAAACTGTAATGGGTAAAGGGTATATTCATCATCAAAGCCACTGTTGAATCCTACCAAGTAATATTACATCTGAAGTACCTGCATATTTTTTTGCGATAATGATGAGTTATATGAGGAAACATTAAATGGTAAGGAAACTACTCATTACACAATGGTATAGTCGCACAACGTCAAACACAAAGATATAAAGTACAACCTGTGTTTGTAAAGAAAAAATTTTCACAGAAAAACAATCCATGATTTCTCCAGAGAAATTTGCTTTTAATGAGTGTGACATCTGGACAGGCTAAAACCTTGCCCTCATTGGGCCCGGCGCCAAGAAAACATTGAGATGAAAAAAAAAATAGAATCTTAAGGATAAAGCAGAAATAAGAGAAGGATAATTAATAGGAAAAGGACAGGCTGATAGAATAGTCGAAGTTAATAATGACCTAGATATAAGGCAGAATTTCCCCTTGCAATGACGATAGATCCCCTGTTTGAAGAAAGATAGGTCATTGGAATTAGCAAAGACAGAAAGAGGAAGAGAGTTCCAGAGTTTGACGGTGGAAAGAAAGATTCAGTCACTGCAATGACCAATCCGCGAGCTACAAATCTCCACACCGTGCCTGTGAGATGAGGACGTTTGGCGTGTGTTACTTGGCTTATGCAGTGGGGGAGAGATGCAACTCGCCTACTCGGCAGAGAAGCAATGGAAATAGCAACGATACAAAAGAGAAAAAGTATAAGATGAAGCACCCCAGATGTGAACGCAGTATTCAAAGCAGTAACTGATAAGACCTTTATAAATTTTGATAATTGAAAAGAGGAGAAGTAATAATGGAAACGAAACAGATCCTAAATATTTTTTGATGCGGATTTTGAAATTTGGATTATGTAACTCCTCCAAAACAAGTTAGGGTCTATCTTGATTCCTAATATGTTAATAGAATTAAGAGGGTATGTTTTGATGGTTTCAAAGAAATTTGGGCTATCAGGAGGAGAAGGTAAAGAGATAGCCAGAAACTGTCTTGGAGGCATAAAATCTAATTAGATTTTGAATGTCCCACTCAGATACCCTCTGTAAATTGGAGTAGAAAGTTGCAGAATGATACGTAACTGATTTCAAGTAGCAGACGAAGATTGTGCAGAGAAGGAAGAGGAAAAATAAAGGGTAAAATCACCAGAAAAGACAAGGACAAGAGAGAAAATATTGGAACTGGAGAAGATCATTGCTGACAAGAAGGAAAAGAGAAAGTGAAAGAACAGAGCCCTGTGGAACACCACTGGTAACTGGGAATGAGCTACATGGTGCGCCATCAATAACTGCCGATATAAAATGGTCAGAAAGAAAATAGAAATCAGAGAACAAAAAGAAGAAGTACAGCCATAAGCAAGAAGTTTGGCCAACAGAGACTTGTGACACACTATGTCAAAAGCTTTAAAGGTATCAAGTGCTACATCAAAGGATTCCTCATATTTTTTCACAGAAGATGACCATATATGTGTGAGACAGGATAGACAGTCACAAGTGCATCTTGCCTTGCTCAAAGCAGCACTGGTTATCACATATAAACGAACTGGATTCAAGATGCTTCGGGAGGTGAGAATTGTCCAGTTTTGAATACTTTAGCGATAGCAGAGACTAGGGAAATTGGTCGGTAGTTGGAAGGTATACAATGGTCACCCTTCTTAGGATCACGCTGAACTAGAATGTGTTTTCAAGTTGAATGGTAGATACTGGTTGAGCGAATGAGGTTAACCAGACAGCAAAGCATGGGAACCAGTTTATCTGCAATATCATTACGGGACCTTGCAGGGATACCATCTGTTCTGGATGTCTTGTTCATCTTTAATGAGTGAAGAACATTTTGGACTTTGCATGAAGAAAGAGTAGGGAAGGAATAGGGTTAGACAGGAATAAGATACACAGAATAGGTGCACTGGAATCGCTTACAGAAGAGTTGGCAAAAACTTTGAGCCAAGGAAAGTGGCTTTGTCAGTGGAAGAGCAAGCTATAGAATCAGCAGAATGAATGAGAGGGGGAATGCTTGATTTACAGAGGTTGTAGGAAAAGTTCTTGGCCAAGGACCAGAAATATTTGTCGGTGGAAAATGAGTTAAAGCCATCACCCATCCTTCTTAAAAAGTAAGCTTTGGAACTTCAAATCTGAGCAGTGCAGCAATTAATAGCAGTGATTAAAGCAGGTGCAATTTAAACCAGAAGGAGAACCTTGGTAGAACCAGTATGCCTGACCCCTTGATTAAATAACCATGGAGTTAGTGCAGTCAGACCAAGGATTAGGGGTAGAAAAAGTTTTGATAGAGGAGGGGATGAATACATCCATTCCCAAAGCTATGATATCAGTAACTTTTAGGGCTACTTGATGAGGGTTGAGGACCCAAAAGCAGTAGTAAAACAGTGGATAATAAAAGAGAAAGCTACGCAAATTATCATGTTGAGTATGCTCAAAGTGCCAAGGACTGCTCTGAATAGGAGCTGAGGGAGGGGAGTGACATTGGAAGAAAATGAGATCAAAGAGTGGTCAGAGTTACCAAGAGGAGAAAGTACAGAATATGGATTGTTTGTAAGATTAGTAGTAAAGAATAGGTCAGGAGTGTTAGGTGAATGATGGGGATAATTGGTAACACGTGTAGGATCTTTGATAATCTGCTCAAAATCTTGAGTGACAGAGAAAGCAAGGACCCCACTTCCTCCCACATGAGTGTGAGAAGAATAAAGCCACTCATTGTAGGGTACACTGAAGTCTCCAATTTAGAGAATGTCAGTATGTGGATTAGAAGGTAGCAAGGACTGGTAAGAGGATAAATATTCAAAGAACTCACAGTTAGTGGAGTTAAGTGACTAGTAGCAAGAGTAAAGAATTATAGTGGCAGTGGAGAGATAAATCCTCAGCCAGCGAACATAAAGGTCACGAGATTCAAGGGCCATGAGCCTTGCAGTAGGAGTGTTTAAGTTGCAGTAGGCACAGATCCCCGGAATGAAAACGAGAATATAGGTTATAGTGAGAAATTTAATATTGATAAGGGGATGCACGGCTATAATTGTTGGGTTTCAGAAAAAAGAAGGAGGTTAGGGAGGAGTGTATCGAAGTGCTGCTCCATAGGTGAAAGATTATAGGTCATACCACTAATGTTAGAAAAGTGTATAGTGAGAGAAGCAAATCTGTCAGGAGGTGCAAGGTTATGGCCAGAACCATAACTTCCACCAATCAAATATACCCTCACGCCAGTAGTGGAATCAACAAGATCATCGGAGGCTCTTAGCATCCCTCCATGCTGGGTATTGGGGAGCCATAATCTATTCTCCTTCCACAATTATAGTGGGAGAGAAAAAAGAAAGCAAAGAGAAATAGAGATGGGGGATGTAATGGCTTGTCAAATGCAATGGGATAGTAAGAGATGTGTAACAAAAACTCCAGAGTATTCGGTGTAGATATAAACATAGGGAAAGAACCGTGACTGAAGGAGGCCTTAACATGGAGATGCTTAGTTAGTTCCGAAGTTTTTCTCTTGTAGTATTGCAATGAGCGACTATTGCCTTGGGTCAACCTACTACAATCGACCTACTGTGATTCAGCCATTATTTTTATGAGTGTGACACCGGAACAGGCAGAAACTGCCCTCATCAATAAAGCTCCGGGCACGAGAAAATACCAAGACGAATGAAAAGAAAAAGGTTCAGGACAAGGAAGAGATGAGGTAATGTTGCACAAAGGGAAACGACAGACAGAAAAAACAGTCAAAGTACATAGGATCCAGAGATATGGAGGACTAGGCCCTGAGATGACGATAGATCTGCTATTTGAAGGATGATAGGTCATAATAATTAGGAAAGACAGAAGGAGGAAGAGAGTTCCAGAGTCTGGAGGTAGATGGGAAGAAGCAGTCTCTGCACCGACCAATCTGTGAGCTACAAATTTCCACACAGTACCTATGAGATGAGGCCGCTTGGCGAGTATTATGCGGCCTCGGCAGTGGGGGAGGGATGCAACCCGCCAACTTATCAGAGCAGCGATGGAAGTAGTAGCGATAGAAAAGAGAAAGGGAAGATACCTTACAGCGAAGAGAGAGAGAATCCAGGTTAGAAGTAAGAGAAGGATCATTAATGAGTCTGACAGCCTTAGATTCAACCCTATCAAGGAGATAAGTATAAGAAGAAGTACCCCAGATGTGTGAGCAGTATTCTAAGCAGGGACAGATTTTTATTAATTTTAAGTAACTGCAAGGAGGAAAAGTAATGACGATAATGAAACAAAACCCCCAATATTTTGGACGAACATTTAGAAATTTGGATTATATGATTCCTCCAAGGTAAGTGTGAGGGTATATGGATTCCTAATATGTTGATAGAATTAAGAGGGTAAATTTCGTTAATTTCGAAGACAAAAGGGTTATCAGGAGAAGAAGATAAAGCGATAGCCAGAAACTGTGCTGGAGGCATTGAATTTAGCTAAATTTTGAGAGCCCCACTCAGATTTTCTCTGCAAATCTGAGTTGAGAGTAGAAGAAAGAGTAATACGATACTAATTACGAGTAGCAGATGAAGGTTGTGAAGAAAAGGCAGAGGAAAAGTGGAGGGTAGAATCGTAATCAAAGTGGGAGATAGTTATCCCTATAGTCCGTTTTGCTTCTCGAAGAAGATCTTAAATTTCAACATACAGTGTTATCTGAATTCCGTAACAGATTTTGGATGGATTCTATCCCGGTTGGACCTCAGCTCTGAAGATGATATATTCAAGTACTCAGAATCATAGCATATAATTTTCT